>CM029379.1:19705999-19750999 GCA_017165825.1 Hepsetus odoe | reverse complement strand
TATGGGTCCTTATTTCCACTGTCCTGAAAAGGTATTTGCTGAACTGCTTGGGTTTATGTTAAAAATGATACAGACAAAACACGTGCATTTGTTTGTAAAATAAGGGCACTCTGCATGTGTTGACAGATCACTGGCTAGTGTGTATCATATTTGTGCTTTGCACACCACGTCTGTTTGACAGTTTTGGAGTTTGGTGTGTTCACATAGAGTATAAAACCCATTCTTTTGTCACTAAACTGTCCCGTTTAGTGACTTTTATTTTGAAGCGGTACCTTTGTTTCACCAAGTTGATCTAAGAGAGAAAACACAGGCAGACAGATCATAAAGCAGAGGGAGAGGAAGAGAGAGAGAGAGAGCAGAGATATATGGCAGCATGTGAAGAAAATTTATCAGCCATGGCAGCAGCTCTTCATCTTCTGCAGCCGTTGCTGTGGTTTATCAAAAGCAGCTGATGAAACCCTTCGGCCTACATGACAAGATGCCAACATGACTGTCCTTTTATAATCTCTCTCTCTCTATCTCTCTCTTTCTCATTGTCTTTGGGTGTTATCAGTCATCTCCCAGTAGGGGAAAGGTAATAAAGGCTGGAGCATTTCAGGTTGCTAGTTCCATTGTGTTGACTGCTCTCATTGCCTCACTGTTGACATGATGGAAGCTGATAAAGAGCTTTCTATAGCAGAGCTACCTGTGTGAAGACACGCTCTCTTCATTCTCGACACCTCGGGTTCCTCGGTGACGTCTGGAGCTAATGCAATTTCGCCCTGTAATCAAGCGGATTGCTCTCAGATTGGTTCCGTCGTATTTGAGTCACACCTCGGTGGTTACACACTTCACTAGAATGATTCGCTAACTTCCATTTGACGCGACCTCCCTGTAGACCATAGACAGTTGGAGAACATCCAGAGTTGAGAGCGAAAGCGTAGGATAAAAACAAACATTTAGCTGGGGGCAGCTATGTCCAGCGCCCAGGAAGCAGTTACATGGACAGTGCCTTGCTCAAGGGTACCTCGGGACAACCTACTGGTCCATGATTCAAACCCACAACCTTCCAATCCTGGGCCCTAATCACTTTGGAGATCAGGGAGCTCCCGTAAGTATTATTCATTCTGTTACTAAGCTGTTTATGTAAAATGTCCTGTTCGTACTGATTTCATTTTATTTCATCCACTGTAGAGATTATTCAACTTCTCCTGGGAAAAATCAGTAAAGTTGATTGTTGGTACACCCCAGTGGGAGGAAACCCCCAAATGTTCATCCATGGCCGTGGATGCAGGCGGTGGTTATAGTGCAGTGTTACATCCCTTTGCTTCACGTTCCCTGTTTTTTCTCCGCTTACAAGACAAAATGAGGCCTGGTGAACATCCTTTCCCCCCAGACACCCCACATCAGCCTGACTTATTCATTTAGCGCCCAGTCACTTTCCAAAGCACTGGGACCACTCAAAGTGTAATAACTTTACAAACACCAACTCCAACCATCAATGCTACACTGTCAGGTGTATGTGTTTCCTGCAGGCATAAACACAGACCTGACCAGTAGCTATTGTTCAGATGGCTATGTCGATCGATGGCAGGAACAAAAAGGCAGACTCAAGTTTGCTGGCCTTCTACACTGGCGGCATCAAATCTAACCATGTAAGAATCGAGCGCTGGACCTCAAACTGGACACAAGCACAGCAGCCAGACATGCACACTGTGTGACAGATGTAAATAAAGAAGGTACTCAATGCACTTCGGTCCTGTTTGTACCTTTCACAACAGCTTTTTACAAGGAAGACAAGCCGGTTGCTTGTTTTATGTCAAGGGAGAAGCTCCTTGATATATATATATATTTATTTATTTATTTTTCCCCACATTATTTCATCACTTGATTTTGAAGAACCAGAAATAAACCTTTTTTGTTTAATAAGCCTTCCATATGGTGGCTCATTATTCATCTTAAGATTTAGCTATTTATATCTCCATGCATCTGTTTCATTGAACATTGCTGCTGTTGAATGCATCTTTTCAACACTGCTAAACAAAACAACCATCTTCATTTATTTTGGCTGCATGTGACTTGTAGCTAGAAAATCTATACTTTTACTACCTGCTTTTATTGAACTCGTGCTTCGTTTCAGTAATGCTTCCAAAATGCCCTCGTGCTCCACACGATTTCTTCCAATCAACAACGGTATCAAAAGGGCTTTTATGATCATATTGGTCCATGCAAATCCTTTTAGATGAACCTTTCCAGGCATAACCGTGACCTGAAGTCATTTTCAGTTGTTTGTTCAGTTTATAGCTCACAGTGTGTCCTAAACCGCATCCCGAAGTCTGCACCATCTCGGTGAAGAGCGTGATTTGGTTTGAGCGGGTTGTGAAGGGTTTACAACGTTGCTAAATGATGGAGGAAAACCAGACATTTCTTTTTAAGTATTCATTCCTTATCTAATCTAAATCCATTTACAGAAGGATATCTTCCAGAAATATCTTCCTCGAATGTGTCGGTGCTTAAAAGAATCCTGCGAGATGAGGTCCTGCAAAATGACCTGAAAGTTCTGAGCAAACAGACCAAACTGTTTAGAAGCCAGAGCAATGAAATATTTTCTACAGCAATTGATTTGCCTTTTTAAAGAGGAATGATGAACCTGCTCAACAAAACTTTCTCTGCTTGTTTGCCTGTTAGAGCTGCACAACTAAAATCAAGCTAAAAGACGGGCAGCACGCATTTTATTAGCTCATAGTAGCTGGAATGAAATAAACCCAAAGTTGATTTATATTACACCTAGGACTTCTGCAAAACCACGGAGTGCTTAGTTCTTTCAAAAGCTCAATGAGTGCTTTACTAAACAAACCTGCTCCTCATTGTCCTCTTCACCCCTTGTCCTGCAATGGATCCCTCGTGTAAAGTAGATGTCACATGTTTACAAGGCAAAGTCGGTGAGTTATTTTTGGATGAAGATCGCTATGGATAAAAAAACACTATAAAGCGTCTAACATTAACTCTTATTGAAAAGTGATACAAGTCTGTCAAAAGACTGTCAGGAAATCATCTTCCATAGTGTGTCAGGACTGTTATGAGGACGGGTGAGGAGTTCAATATGAGCGCAAGGCAGAATCACAACCTCCAGAAGCATCTTAGCCATTAATGGACGCCGTTAGCTAATTGTCTCCTTCCTCCAGACAGATGCTAATATGATTAATTGTGTTGCATCACTACCTCCACTTTGTTTACCAGACAAACACAACTTTCCTCAATGACCATCTTCCACTCCTCCGTTAAGATGTCACACAGGGTCAATGGTCAAGCACGTCAACTGGGTTGGTCTTGGAAAATTAGGATTAAGAGATTCTGGTGTTGTTAAAATTGGGATGTTTATGGATTATAAAGCACATACCCAGAAGGCCTGGTGGGCTAATCATTGATCGGGAACCGTTACTGAGCATGCTGGGAGTTAGCTCGATGCTGCGCATAATATTTTCATATAAATGATTCCAGCTTTTATAGCACATAATTGCCAAAGAGTAATGACACGGAAGAGAGAACGGCAGTACAAGTCAGCTGTATTGATTTTCTTTTCTTTTTTTTTTTTTTTTGTTACAGGCTGTCTTGGTTCAAAAAAAAAGAAAAGAAGAAGGATCTAAATTAAGGCTGTGGATGTTCTACTTCACTACAGCCTGCTTTCCATGAACAACAATGCCGAAAGGGATAATTTTTTTTCAACTTTAGGATACAGTCATCTTCAACAAGGGATGATTACGCCTGCTCAATGAGAAAAAGCCCTTATTTAAGACAAATAAAGGTCATATCCGGATTTCAAAGCTTTTTAAACACTTTAAAAGTTCTTTAAAAGAGTCTACTGTATCCAAGTGGTTTCATCTTTAGAATCATGATAGTCTGGTCAGCTACGTTCACCAGCTACTTTCATAGAAGTCTCTAATTCGCTGCTGGACATTTGGAGACAGTTTGTGTTAGCAGTCCTCTTCATCAATGCTCAGTTTCAACATACAATAGCCTTCAGAATCTGAGCAATAATGAAAGAGGTAGAGGAGGATGATACGTTGTTCAGTCAGGTAGCATTAAGTGGACTGCACATTCTAGGGTCACAAGTCTAGGGTCACCAGATTTCTGAAGGTGAAAGTGACTACTCTTGTCATCGTGAATCACAGTGAACCACAACAAAATCACACCTCTGCATTTTACCCATACACACACACGCACGCGCAGCAATGATTAAAAGTGCCCGGGGAGCAGTGAAGAGGATGGTACCTTGCTCCTTCCTTGATCAAGGGTACCTCTGGGCAACCTACTGGTCTGGGATTCAAACCCAAGATCTTCCGATCCGGGGGCCAACTCCCTAACCACTAGGCCACCGCTGCCTCCTAAAGCCGATGGCCTAGTGGGGCGCCTGGGGCCTCTATCCTGCGGTTGAAAAGTGTGACTTATTTACGGTGATATGTTCACCTGTGATTGGATACATGCTCGCTAGAAGGTTTGAGAAGAGTAAGACTTGAACATACATTTAAATTTTCAGTCAGTTGGATAACAGAGCTCAAAACCAAACTGTCTTGTCCAAATCAGGAGGCGTGGCATGGATACAGTCATGTCCCACATGGAACGGCCAGTGACTGTAAGTACAAGGTTGGTGTTTCTGATAAAGTGGCCAATTTGTGTTCCGCTCATTCACAAGCCATGCAAGTTGGGCAAATAATGATGGCTTACTATCGAAAAACATATTTACATTTACAGCATTTAGCAGACGCTCTTATCCAGAGCGACTTACAGGTCCTAATTACAGGGACAGTCCCCCTGGAGACACTCAGGGTTAAGGGTCTTAAGAGACTCCGTGGTGGTAGTGATAGAGGTGGGACTCGAACCGGGGATCTCTGGATCCATAGGCAAGTACCCTACCACTAGACCACCGCCACCCAAGCTTTAACATATTTGATAAAGCTTACAAACAAAACGGAACAGAAAGAATCAATTAAGTCTCTCTTTCTCTTCCTCTCTCTCTCTCTCTCTCTCTTTTCCTCCCCCATAATAAGTGAATGGCGCATTCAGTTGTAGTGAGACAATCTAAGGGGTTCAGTGACTGTTTTTCGCCCAGAAGTGTCATGAAACGCAGCACGGCTGTGTGTGATGCTCCCTTTTAAAAGGTCTTCTGAGGACAGCTAGGCAGCACTGTAAAGAAAAGTACACCTACAAATGTAATTAAGTTGTCCAGAAAGAGAAAGCTGCTTAATATTTCACCCCAACAGGCACAGTGAATGCCACAATAGGACGCCGGCAACAGTTATGGAATAATTAGCAGAGATGCACCCGGGACCATTCGTCTGTGCCAGAGATCCATGTAAGTAATTTCATCCCAACGCTTGGGCCAAATTACCCCGCACCAAAGCCCTGGCAAAACAGCTGAGGCAACATGCATCCGAGTGTGTGTGTGTACTGCTTACGCAGTAAGCATCTGGCCCCCCGCACATAGACACACACATGCGAATGCGAGTAATACCCTGCAGGAGTAATTACGTTCGAAGAGAGAGCCGTATCTCTTGCCTCTAATCTGAACAACATTAAACCAGCTACAGCAATTACCACACACAAACAACAATGCCCCAACAGCACAAAACTAATACAAGAGAAAGTGGGAGAGGGCCGCGTTCCTCCACGCTGCTCTTTAACTGAACCACCTTTAGCTAAATGCCACCTAAGACAATCAAGCAAAAAGCGTTTCGCTGCCATTAATGAAAAAATGAAGGAAAGAATGGCCCTGCAAAGCATGCTTTACTCTCTTTAAAAGATCCATATCGTGATTTTATCTTGTATTGTCTTTTTTTCTTGAGGGCAACATCATGTTTTTGTGAAATTATATCAAACATTAAACTTCGCATGACCACGTTCTAACCTCTCTTTACACGGTCAGTAAAAAAGGTCCTGCGCTGGGACTTTTTTTATACAGACAGTGTAAATGTACCCTCAAAGGCACAACGCGACCCTTGAGGTCCAGTTTTTTTCTACCCATAAGAAAGCGGTGAATTTGAACCCTTTCGTAAGCTTAAGCTTAAGAACAGTAAAGTAGGAAGCCTGGAGCCAGGACAGGGTGTATGAATTCAGTCCAACTTTAAAAATAGAATTGTGGTGGATTATGAGAAGTATGTTTCCCTAAATAAAGGTACAGAAGGGGCTAAAAGTTAGAGTTGGCCTCAGGTTCAGAAGGTTGTTGGTGTGAATCCTAGACCAATAGGTTGCCCTGAGTTACCCTCGAGCAAGGTACCGTCCCCGTTACTGTTCCCCGGGTGCTTTAAATAGCTGCCCCCTTCTGCATGTGTGTGCATGGGTGAAAAGCAGAGGCTGCATTTCATTGGGGTTCACAGTAACATTCACTTTTCGCTTTTATTTTGCAAAAAAAACAAAAAACAAAAAGAAAACCCTGACTTCTGGGCCAGATATATAAACGATCTTTTGTGACATCATAAACATGAGGAAAAGAGGCTGCCTTTGATGCTCAAGAATGGATAAGAAATGCATTTCAAATATAAGTTATTTTATTTGTAAAAATACTTTTAGAAACAATTGGCCAATGAAGGTCACTGAAGGCTGGTGCTTCCTCTGAAATTTTTATGGACTGTTTCCAGCTCTGGAGCAGTGGTGTCGGGCCACAGATCAAGTAATTTAACCCAAGGTTTCTATGGAGACCTGACCTTGAGAAACCCCAAGTACCATAGGTGATTGATGGTACTTGAGAAAATATTCCCATAAGCCTTCTAGAGAAAAATAAGGTTCATGTTCATACATTTTTTATGAACGAAGTGTTGCTGTTGATCACATTGCATCGGTTATGTGGTCTCCGGTCACAGGTTTAAAAAATAAGAGTAGGTTGGTATTTTTTTTATACTATTTCTAGATTTAAAATTGATATAAGTTGGTTTTAAGCACCTTAAAGTATTTCTTTCTTTATTTACTTCATTCATTTGATCGATATCAGGATATCAGACATGCCCTGTACCACTCAGTTGTGTTTTGTATCGCATGTGTCAAAAAATCTTTGTATGTTAATATTAAAACAACTGGTACCACATTATTCACAATGTTTTTTTTTTTTTTTTTACGCTGGTCTGGGTCTGATTCATTCACGTTATTTTGCTGGCAGTGTATGATCCCAGCTCTTGCAGATCTACTAGAGTGCCTAACTTAAAGACATAATGTAATAGGATAGAGGCTCTCTATTTATAACCTTGCCTGAAGCCTTCAGCAACTGTGTCAGGACTTAACAACCTCCATGTGCTTTGACAATACACTTCTCCAGCCTTTATCCCTCTTCGCCTCACTCCTCTCCTCCACTCCCTCTCGCTGCCGTGCCGTTTCGCTCTCAATTTCAAGCGTATTTCTGTGATTTGTACTCGCGCGATTGCATTTGCGAGTGAAAATACTAGCATTGCCACATCGCTCTCGTCCTCTCTGTCTCCTCGTACGCCGGCTTGCCTAAACAGATTTAAAGATTAACGATGACAGAACGTATTCTGACGCACAGTTGCCATCGAAAGCCTTGAGGTTTATTTGCGAGGCCCCATTCGATGGGAAAATATTGAAAATAAACTCGTGCCGTTGAGCGCCTCGTGTTTTCATCCGTCGCCATGTGGTGCGCCCAGCCGGAACTATCAGCATTTGAATAAAAATATAAAAACACATGAATCTGCGGCTAAATGAGCGTGGTCTACACAGATGGTGCTCAGCACGCCGCGCTTAGCCGCTCGCTAACCTTTCTGGTCAGAGACTTCAGCAATGGCAGAACAAAACAAAGATCCACCAAATGCCTGTCACACGTAAAGCGGCGAGTAGAGGAATGCAGAACCGGGCTCTAGCAAAACAACAAAGGCAGATGCAAAACAGCTTCCACACTCTCAGAGCATACTTAGCAACAGAAATGAAAAAGACTATCACTTTTCTATAATTATATAGTAAGGCACATGCATGTTATCTGCGCTGTCACCAAAAGGATCTAAAAAGGTCAGCATACTGTTTAGGGACTATGTCTCAGGATCAAAAGGTTGTGGGTTCAAAGCCCAGACCCTGAGGTACCCTTGAGCAAGGTACCGTACCCATCACTGCTCCTCGGGTGCTTTAAATAGCTGGCCCCTGCTGCACGGTGTGTATGGGTGAAAAGCAGAGGTTGAATTTCGTTGCGGTTCACAGTGTGCTGTGCCGTGTTTCACAAAGACAGATTCTCACTTTCACTGTCAGGTTCTGGATTGGTTCCTGGGTGGCCTGGTTCTTTCCTGTTCTCCCCATGTCTGTGAGTTTCATTGCCCAGTCCAAACACATCAGTTGGACTGGAGATGCTAAATCACCCCCTAGGTGTGAGTGTGTCTGCCCCGCCATGTAGTGGCGACCTGTCCAGAGTGCTTCTCTGCCTTCAGGCCTATAAGCTCTGGAACCTCTGTGACCCCAGTCAGGAAGAGAGACTCAGATAGTATTCTGACCCTATTGCAGTGCAGTGTGAAGGCTTTTAAATTACTTTTAAAGCGACACTTTCACCACCTTCAGCGCACTACGCTGGACTGTGCTCACCTGCGAATAAATCGAGGATCAGAAAACTAACAGGAGCAACGTGGAACGCTTTGGAAGCATCTCAGCCTAAACATATATAGGAAACGTTCCTCTTAAAGATCATATAAATTAAGATGAAGAGTATTCTGCCCATTCGCATCACGTGAGCAACTGATGAAAGTGACCACTTGTCATTGTGAAACACAGCAGTGACGAAACACGGCCTCTGCATTTCACCCACACACGCGTGCAGCAAGGGGGGAGCTATTGAAAGCATCCGGGGAGCAGTGATGGGGACGGTACCTTGCTCAGGGCAACCTGCTGGTCTGGGATGATTATTATGATTATTATTGGGATGATAGCTGATTACTTTCACAGTCTGATGCCACTAATACAAATATCTAAACAGGGGTTGACAGCAAGATTTTTTTAAACTATGGGCGAGGCAGTAAAAAGCAGCAGTCGATATGAGGGTTGTAAGTGCATGGGAGGAAGCTTTCCACCTCCTTCACACAGATCAAACTGATAAAAGGCCTGCCTGACTATAAGCTTTTGCATCTCACAAAAGTCAATCCAAAGCACCCCCCTATAAACTTTAGCTGCTTTCTTGAATCCAGCGCACTAGTTCTTCTTGGGCTGATTTTAATGGCCGTGTGCTTATGAGCCCCCTGCTCTCCGTTTGCAGACTAAAACAAAGCGCCTAACAGAATAATTTGGACAAATAAATGAAATCTCCTCCCCATTACACAGAATGACATTACTCACTATAGCGCCATGTGGATTCTTATTGAATTACTGCGTCCAATGACGCGTTATTGACCATCATTTTGCAGCGCCGGTATAAGAGCCCTTTGCTCTACCCCTCCCTGCCAGCTTCCTCCTCCCTCTCCTCTCTCTATATCTCTCCAGCCATCACTCTAGCTTATTCTTCCACTTCATCACTCCATTCTCCTCCTCCACTACATGGATTCATTCATCGTTCTGTCAGATAACTCTTTGGCCCCTCTTTATCTTTCCCGTCTCTTTATCTTGCTCCCTCTCTCATATACACAATCATCAGACAACTCTGGACGCACTCCTCCCTCATTCTTCTCTCCCTCTCTCTCTCTCTAGAGGCACGCCGGACCGTAGCGTCTGTGAACTCAAACGAATGGGTAAGATGATTAGAAGTGAAAGATGAGTGGTGATAACTCTAGAACCCTTGGCCTTCACAATACGGAGCAGATGAGATCTGATTGTAGCGCAGCGCTCGGGCCTACAGCGGGTCAGTGATATCACATGAATGGAACAGCCGCCACATCGGCGCCTCGAAAGGTGACGCTACACTCAGCTAAGCGTGACTCTCAGATTTTCATCACCCATATGCTGTCAATCAGTGGAGAACTGAGTTTAGGGTTGTTCTCCTTTTGCTCTGCTATTAAAACATATGTCATGATGCAACACCTTTTTGGTCACATAATGAATCGCTCTTGATCAACACTACCTCACTGCATCTTTCCCTCCGTTTGTTTCGATGACAGCGGCTGGAAACATTGGGCTCCGATGTTGGGGCAATGTTTTGGGGCGTTAGCCGCATGATCGGAGGATCGGGGGTTCGAACCCTTTCCCAATAGGTTTCCCTGAGGTACCCTTGAGCAAGGTACTGTCCCCGTCACTGCTCCCCGGGCGTTTCAATAGCTGCACGGGTTTAATGCAGAGGTCCAATTTCGTTGTGGTTCACTGTCTGCTGTGCTGTGACCTCGCAATGACGAGGGTTGTCACTATCACTTTCACTTTTCCCCAAGGTGACCAAATGATAGTGTTGCTGAGCGATGGCAAGCTCCGTCCCAGAATATGTCACAGCCATCCAGTACACTGAATAATACTCGACTGTGATCACTTATAAATATAAAAGAACACTTTGCTCTCTTCCAGTCGTGTTGAGCCACTGGGTGCCTTGGGGTGGAAAAATAGATTTACACTCCTACAAATAGTATTTCTCCCCCCCCCCCAGCAACGGCAGAGCATTAGAACTACACTGAAAGATTCTATAGATAGTATAGATGATGTACAATATAATGAATGGTACTGTATTGTCGCTGTGAATGTTTCATGACAGGGCGTAATTTTCCACACCATTTTGAAAGAAAAAGTGTAAACACTAAAGCCGAATTAAACTACTTTGTAGGCCTTTGGCCAAAAGAGTGGAAAGAGTGAGGTTTTCAGATGGAGTCAAACTAGACGGAGATCGGCTCTGCATGCTTGTGTCTATTATCGAGCTGCTCAAAACGCTCTATTATCATTAGCTTTGAGACTTCTCTCCTTCCGGAGAGAAAACTCAAACATCTGTAACCATTATGAACCACATGAACAGGGATGGTAGACTATATTTGATATTCTGTAGTGCCACTGTCCCCAATCTTTCTCTACCCCTCCATGTCACAAAATGACAACTCGGATGACAAGCTGGCACGTCAAAGATTAAAAAGTGCTATTCTTTATTCCTTTTTCTTATCCAATGATTTGAGGCCAGCTGCGCTGACAAGGCCCAAGGCTAGAGCATATAAAGATAATCAGGCCAGAGGAAGCCTCTTCCCCCAGTCCTTTTTCCCCAAACATGGGAACTGTGCTGGAAAATTCATTTTCCGTTGTTTTTGTGGCACAAAGCAGTTTAGACCCTCTAATGTCTGAGCTTGAAGGAGGCACATAATGGTCCAAGCAGACCTCCTTTGCTTAAGGGAACAGTAAGCAAAACAGCCTGTTTTATTCTAAGAAATAAAGTCTGCACAGTGTAAACATGAATTATGCCTGGTTTTGACACATAAACCCACCCACCCACATCAACGTCAAACTCAGGAGGGGGAATAAAAGAGAAAAGGAAGCATACGGGACCTGTTTACAAGATACTTTGCTCAATTTCTGTAGCTTTCACTCACACACTGAGACAACCTCAGTGTTAACTTCATCAGATTCGGATCATTAAAACGTCTCGTCTTCCAGTCACAAACAAATGTGTGGTGAGGATCAAAAGCTTCCAGTGAGGCTCATCGTTCATTGCCTTTGTAACTGTGAGCGAGAACTGCGGCTTTGATGGAGCAAAATGGAGCTGAAATGATTTTTACAGTAAAATGAAACAATCATAGGGAACTGCTTCATGAAAATTACCACTCGTACGTTTTTAGTCCACAATATCACCCGCAAACATGCAAGGGCCATTCCAGCATTTGCAACACCCTCATTATTAAGCAAAAAACCAAAAAAGTTACTTATATTTTTCTAATTCTCTGTGAACATATAAAATAGTAAATTTGGCAACTGCTCACTTTTCACCCTTCAGCACAGAAGGGCAACAAAAGTGTGGACTTGCTGTTATGTGTGTGTGTGGGTTGTGGGTTCAGATCCCAGGGCAATGTCTTGTCCCCATCACTGCTCCCCGGGTGCTTTCCCACGGCTGTAGGCAGTGGGGGCCTAGTGTTTAGGAACAAGGCACTAGTATCAGAAGGTTGTGGGTTCGAATCGCAGACCAGAAAGTTGCCCTGAGGTACTCTTGAGCATGATACCATCCCCATCACTGCTCCCCGGGTGCTTTCCCCGGCTGTACGGTTTGTGTGGCAGAAAAACTCAGGCTATGGGGCAGTGGGGGCCTAGTGTTTAGGAACTAGGCCCTTTAATCAGAAGGTCGTGGGTTCGAATCCTAGACCAGAAAGTTGCCCTAGGTAGCCCTTGAGCAAAGTACCGTCCCCATCACTGCTCCCGGGCACTTTAAATAGCTGCCCCCTGCTGCATGGTGGGTAGGGGTGAAAAGCACAGGCTGATTTTCGTTATTAACTACATATGATGTCTTAAGTAAATATATGTTAAATATTTTTTCTGAAATTGTAATGGCCGTATTGATTTCCAATTACAATAACGCTCTAGCTCCACCAGGCCCATGAACCTGAACACCACACGAGCGTTAATGTCCTGCTGTGGATCAGCAGAAAGAATGGAGGCGATACATTCTCTGCCCAGTCAGAAAGTGCAAGTGCACCTTTTTTACTTGATCATGCAAATTCCTTTCTAAACCTTCAGTATTATTATTATGAGCAGTTTTCCATTATATGATGGATGTCTGAAATGGCTTGTAATGTTCTGCGCAGCCTTTCATTCGGCGGTAATTACTTTTAGTGTGCATCATCCATTCACTCTCCATCCCCTTCTCCAAGTCAGAAACAATATGGAAGCATTAAACGGGGTCAATGCAGCTAATCTTGCTTAGCTGCCGCCGCCCCGCCTGCACTCTCTGCTCTCCGCTAACATTGTGCCATTATGCAGCCATTATTCTGCCATTATCCGACCATCACGTTATGGGTGATTAGTACCCTCAGTTCGTGGTAAGCCATGTAGATGATATCTCCAGTGATGGCCACCTCTCACCTCTGGGTGGGTTTATGAAGTAACCTTGCTAATGGTGCTGAAACAATAGCCGCTCTAAAGTCAGAGAAGGTCCGAATGGGATATGCTCAGGTTAAAAAGCAGACCTCCTTTACCAACAGGAAGTGGTACTCGTTTGGTCCTGGAGCTGTTTAGAATCATAACCATAATTCGTGTTTTGTTTTCTAAGCCACACGGTGACCTACGTATGAACAAAGCCGTCTAACTTAAGGTATGAAGCGGTGAAGAAACGTGCAGATGATTCCAGATGATCAGGATGATGGCTAGTTTAGTGCTGAGTGGTTGGAAGTGAAAGTGAAAGTGACAACAACAGCATAGCACACCATGAAGCACAATGAAATGCAGCCTCTGCATTTCACCCACCCAGCAGGGGGCAGCCATAGAAAGTGCCCTGGGAGCAGTGATAGGGATGGTACCTTGCTTAGGAACTAGGCACCACCTTTTATCTCCTTTTACCTCCCTTTATCTAGAACCTTGTATCTTTAGGGACTTTGCAGCCTGCTTTTTGGAAGTAAAAGGAGATAAAAGGTGGTACCCTTGAGCAAGGTACCGTCCCCATCACTGCTCCCAGGGAACGTTTGTTCATATTTTTTTAATCAACACTAATCAATAGTCCAAAGACAAACTAGTTTGACAGGAATAAATATAAAGGTCATTCCCAGTAAAAATGTAAAAATAAAAAATGAGGGGTGGGTACATGTTTCGTAAATGCCAGAAAGGTAAATATTGCATTTCAATTGGTCAATCATTAGTCGTCCGATAATTTACATTCTCACATGATTTGCTCCCCGATTTAGTCCCTTCCCACTCACTAACCACGTCTCCATCATCTCACCAAGCTGGGAGGCTGAAGGCCAGCACATGCTTCCATACGTTTACGCAGTCGTTCGGCTTGGCTGACGTCTTGATGAAAAGATTCAGCAGAAAATATTCTGGTTTCAAACCTTTAATGTTGCATGTCTCATATCCTTGCCTGTGAACTAAAACAGTTTGCTAAAAGTACATAAAACCACACTTCCCTTCATGCTGGGAGAAAATGAGCTTTCCAGCCCGGGCCGGAGCGTGTTTTTCTATTTTCCTTCCACCTTGAGATGAATAATGCAGCATGGGTAGCATATCCAGCCGCCCCGCCAGTGTTCCTGATCCACCAGAAACACATCCACGCGGCTTCTGCCGCACATCTGAGTCTAAAAATCACAGCCCCGGTGCACACACACTCTCGCACACCCAAAACAAAAGAAAAAGGGAGTGTCCCAGTGGAGCGTGCGAGCTCAAAGATATATGGCAGTGTGTAGCGCAGATTAAGGCGGCGATGGTGGATCAGTGCGAGAGACGGATGGGTGGATTTTGGTGGTGTTCGCTTCACACTCCCTCTCATTAAAAAGCGGCTAGGTTATCAGAGGCGCTGAAGATGCAGCGGGCTCATGCGTGTGTTCTTAAGGCAAAGGGAAAAGTGTTGAGAACTGCCAGTCCTCTGTCCTCACATCCCTCGCTGGAGAACTTTTTTTTATTATTTTTTTCCCTTTCCTTTTTCTCCCTCGCCTCTTTCATGCTTTGTGCGCTCCAGCATGAAGGTGCAAAGTGTGTAGGAGGGAAAGCAGCACCATCTATGCAGATTCCCTAAACTTCATCCTTCGCTGCGAGCTTCACACAAAGCTAAAGGTTCTGGGGGTCTGCGTCCCTCGCGCGCCGTCCTAAAAGCAGTGGTTTGGCCAAAATTGGAATTTCTGACCCTTTGATCTACTGCAGCATGTTCGGTGTCCGGAAGCTGCCTTTACTGCTATAAATAGTTTACTGCATGAACACTTGGGCGAACGGGTAATGTGTCCAAAACTATTTAGACATTCATATGCATTAGGAAAGCTTCATTTTGTGTGTGTGTGTGTGTGTGCGTGTCTGTGTGTGTGTGTGTGCATCAACTAATTAAACAATTGATGCAATATCAACAGAATCACATAATGTAATACGCTCAAGCCAATGAGGCTCCATTCATAATGAATTCCACAAAAGTGGAGAAACCCTTGACAGGTTGCTAATCCATTACAAGAAATATGAACACACAGGTGGTTAATGAAGGATCTCCAGTGCACCAGGAGGAAAACCAGCATGACAATGAAAGAATGTGCAAAATATGTATAAATAAACAAACAAAATAAATAAATAAATAAATAAAGCAGCTATAATTGCACTATAGACATCATGATCCCTGCTTTCCACACCATCAGCTTCAATAAATCCGAGCACAGATTCTGTTCAATGGAGCACTTCCTGTTAAACCTCTCTGAAATAATGATAACGACTGATTTATGATTTATGCACAAATTCTGAAAAGTTGGAGCCACTGCCTTTTCCTGTTGCTGCATTTAAAACCGTACCGATGCCGAGACAAACTTCCACGCTGCATTAAACGATAAACAAACTCATCTTGTCGCAGGACGAGGCTGAATTGATTGTTGTTCACTTCAGGTGAGAATCGTAGAAAGTGCGTCCAGCAATTTAAAGGAAGGAGATGGGCTCCATTGCCATGGCAACATCAGGGACAGTGCCATGAGGGAGAGTGAGAGGGAGATGCACATGTGGCTCGTCTGCCACTCCAGCTCAGAAAAAAAAAAATTTCCATTGCGGCAGTCATCACACACACACACACACACACACACACACTGGCTATAACAGAGCTGTACAGAAAATCCACTGTGAGCAACTGGTTGATTGTAACTGCACGTGTCTTTTATGAAGCTATTTTATAAGCTCTTCAAGCTAAGGAGCTTCATAATATTGTGAAAATGAGGGGCGGAGCTTCCCACGCTTCAAATCATGTGAGGTTTATGGTGTTATAAATTTGTCCTAATGCTAGAGCTCGGGTCTGGATACATTTTGAACAGCCTCTATGAAGACAGCCATGAGAATAATCCTCAAACACTCAACTTCTTATTTACATTAATCTGAACATCATGTTTTTGTTTTTTTCCCCTCTGAGATCCGCTGAGATCATCTATATGGACAAACATGTCGGGACATCTGGCCATTACACCTACGGGAACTTTATGACATACCCTCTTTAGTCTATTGGGATTAATATGGAGTCGGATTTAGCAGCTATAAAACAGCTTCCAGTTCTGGGAAGGCTTCAGCAATATTGTTGGAGTGTGCCTGTGGGAAATATGAACACTTATGATGTCCCTGTACTGTTGTCCATTTGCGATGTCCAACAGTCAGAGTCCTGGGGGTCAGTGTGGGGTGTTTCTCCACCTTCTGGTGAAAGAAGGATAAGCAGATCTGGTGGTGGATTTGACAGATGACAATTTTCTTCCTCTATCTATCTATTTATCTACTTATGGGTATAAGCTCTATTCTCAACACCGTCTTTAAGAACAGCATATGTGGATTCTGATTGGCTACCCTGCACTGTGCTTAAAAACGCAGTCCAAGCTCAAGCACTCTACATCAGTTTGAATAGGAGGAGCCAAACTGCTGATATATGGAAATGCATTTCATTTGCGACATCACAAAATCAATTTTAAAACTGGCTGGCTTTCCATTTATCGGCCGTCTGGAGGGGAACAAATGGTACATCTTTAAACTTTAATAAAACATCAAACTGTTATTTTAAAGGCGTAGGGGAAGCTGTCCAAATTCAAGCACATTAATACTAACACAATTACTTCAATTGAAAAGGTATCGGGATTGGTTATTGACTGTAGGTTGTGCATTTCTCCCCTTTCTTTTGTTTATTTATGATTTATTTACTAATTTTTTTTTTTTTTTTTTACCTTTTCGTGACGACTGTGGCTCCAGTGGGATTTAAATGGCTTCACTTAGCAACTGCTGGGTTCGTCAGGCTGCCGTATTTACGAGCCGCAGTCCCTCCGAGCCAGCACTGAGCAAATGAGCTGCTCTTCGTCTACACAGGGGAAGCAGCAGGGAGGGGATAGCGTGCCAGACTCAGACCTGCCGTACTGTTGTGTAAGGTGTGCTGTGTGTGGGTGAGCAGTCTAGTTAGACACATGAGAACTGCATGAGTCCACATCTTAGGGCAGGTGTTTTAATAGGTGCGCGAGGGATAGCGTGCCGCGGGCCTCTCCCAAGAGGACCGGGTGTCCCGAGTGAGTCGCAGCGAACAGGATGCCCGCACGCATACACACTACCACCTGCTCAAAACAAGCACAGGATCAAAACACACAGCAAGGCATGCAAAGGAGAGAGTGAGTCAGGCCTTCGTTTGGACAATACAGTTCCAGTTCTTAATGACCTGCACTATACTGGTCTGAGATCTGGGGTATTTGGAGGCCAGGGTGCATTTTAGGGTAGTGCTTGGCTAGGACTAGGCCCCAGGATTAAAAAAAAGAAAGAAGTGAAAGTGAAAGTGACAACCCTCGTCATTGCGAGGTCACAGCACAGCACACAGTGAACCACAACGAAATTGGACTTCTGCATTTAACCCATGCACTCAAACACAGCAGTGCAGCAGGGGGCAGCTATTGAAAGCGCCCGGGGAGCAGTGACGGGGACAATACCTTGCTCAAGGGTACTTCAAGGCAACCTACGGGTGAGGGAATTGAACCCACAATCTTCTGATGTGGGAACTCCCTAACCACTAGAACATCGCTGCCCTTAAGGTCATGGGTTTGAATCCCAGATCAGTAGGTTACCTGAGGTACCCTCGAGCAAGATACCGTCCCAAACACTGCTCCCCAGAGCTGGATATGGTTATCCACTGTTACATTAGCACAAGATGGGTTAAATGCAAAGAAAAACATTCTGTGTGGTTCACCGTGTGCTGTGGCGTCTCCTCAGGTTCCCAGTTTCAGTTCTGATGTTCATGGTAGTTTCAATTGTGGAACATGGGTCAGCATGAGAACCTGACAAGTCTGCAGCTATGCAGCTTCATATGCTGCAAGTGTACTCTGACACATTTCAATCATTTCTTCAACAATTTATTTACAGCAACTTTTTCCGGCTTTTCTGGACCCCAGACTGGCAATAAAATCATTTTTAAAAAATCCTGGACTCCTTTACTCTAAACTGGTGTCACTGATTCTCCTTTGGTTGGTACAAGTTTCTAACAGATGCATTCTCCACATCTGAACAAGCAGGTAGAAGCTCTCGGCATCACACTTTACCTCCATTCAGCAACAGCCCGTTTCCTCACCATAGAAAAAGAAAATTAATAGTTTAGCATAAAATCTAATTCTCCAAATTTGGGACATATTTGGTTCTGGAATTTAGATGCATAACTTTGCAGTGTGTTAAATAATTGCCGTTGTGAATTATTACAAAATGATGCGCTCCTGTAGAGGCCTGTTCGTCATTCAACATACTCTTCTTTAAATAAATGGACAAAAATATATTTCACAGAGTAGAAAGGAGCTGTGTTTCTACTGCTGTCCCTGATTTTTAAATATTTGATCTACATTTGATGTCCTTGCTATCTATGGCTGCATCAACATAGATTTCCTGTATTTCCTCACCACGTCTTTGTGGACACAGTTTCGGCGCATGACATTTTTCCTGCAGCCTGTGTGGGGGGGGTGCAAACTTAATTCCCTAATTTGCATAACGCTGTCCACTCACATGCGCTCCTCTTCTGATCGCAATGCTCATCATCTCACCAAGGGACCAACTCACAGTCGGCCAGACGGGCAAGAGTCGCATGCATGTCAGACTTTTCCAAGCAGAGGTGCTCTAATAACAAGGTTTCCATGATTATTGCACAGAGTGCTGAAAACATCTGCCTCTAGCGCCGATGATCCCCAACAAACGCGAAGAAGCCCTTTCTGAGCACTTTCAACTGTTTTAACTGTAGAGCTCCAATCTTTCTTTGATAAATAAGTACAATAAAATATATTTTCCCAGCAGAGAGCCCTTGTATGTTGTCCTTCAAGCCTGGCTGACTTGCCCATCAGTCATGAAATTCTGACCTAAGTGCCAGAGTGAACGGTAGGTGAGGAGAATTACTCTTATCTCCACTCTGCACCAAACTGATTCAAAACTGATTTCACACATGCGCTCAATTTTAGCCACTGGAGGAACACAGCCAAGGACAACAACCGACATATGACTCAGAACTATGTACTGATGATGAGGTACAAGCAAAGAAATGACGATGTTGGCAGGCGACGTCCGAGACGGCAAAATCAGCTGCCGCCTTTCCGTCATTAACTGCAGGACTGATACAGTGGTGCTACCTGGACGTGCATGTTATGCTCAATTCAGTGTCTGAGATGGTGGACAACTCGTCATCAGTGGCCCCGATTCACTTCGATTCTGATGCTCAGGGTTGTTTCGATGCTGCTGTGCAAAAACGCAGCCGGCTGAAACAAAATAAGCAAACGGCAGATAGACAGATAGATATATTGATAATAGATAGATGGACGGATGTATGAATGGACAGACAGACACACAGACAGACAGACAGACAGATATATAGATAGACAGATAGACAGATATGTAGATAGACAGATAGATATATAGATGATAGACAGATGGATGGATAGACAGATGGACAGACAGACAGGCAGATATATAGATAGACAGAAAGACAGACAGACAGACAGATATATAGATAGACAGACAGATATGTAGATAGACAGACAGATATATAGATGATAGATAGACGGACGGATGGACAGACAAGACAGATAGATAGATAGATAGACAGACAGACAGACAGAGAGACAGATGACGGAAAGGAACAGGAGATCATATGGAGTAGCTGATGGTAGAATATATCCCAGTATGTGCCCTGAAGACATGAAGTCAGTATCTGCAGAGGGAAGAGGTCAAGAAGGCAGCCGTGTGTTCATAGGTCAGCAGAGCACATGTAACGCTCCGTGCTTTATGAGCTGACTGTGTGTATGAGTCCAGGCATGGAGTCCAGAGAGGACAATCATTCTGTCACTTATCTGTTCTTATAACCCTCGACCATTATCTGTACCGCACCGCTGTGAAAATGTGTCCTCGTGTCTCATTTACATATTTAATGCTTTACCAAACATTAATGCTGCTAACATAACCAAGTCAAACCGAATCAGTCATGTAGTAAATCTCTCCTAAAATATTTATAGTGGTACTGAATCACTTCCTAAAGAATCATAATATAATGTGTCATTTCCTAAAAGATCAGAACTGAATTGAATCATTAAGAAATATCATCAAGTCCCAAATTATGCCTTAAAGAAACAGATAATAATAATAATTAAAAAAAAAAATTGGCACTGAATCATTTCTTCAAGATGAATCATCACAACCAAATCCTCACTCAGAAATGTAGTGTTAAATAGTTCCTGATGGATTTGAATCAAATCATTGTGGATACGTCATGTTATCTCCGTTCGTAAAGAATCATCACTGAATCAAATTTGCTGCAATCTGAGACTGTTAGACCGAATCGTGCCGTTGTACCAAAAGAATCAGTTCGTATTGCTGCGTAGTGCTGCACACTGCTTTGCAGAAACAAGCAGGCCTCAAATATTCATAGAAAACTGTAAAAGTGTGTTTCAGCGAGCTTGTTGGAGCGTATGGATCCTAGGTTGACTGCGCACTCTATTAAGACACCTTATCATTAACACAGGCCTTGCATGAGGCTGAGTCATCCCACACACACACACACACACACACACACACCAAAACGCAGCAATATCTGCACCATTCCTTACATCGAACCCTGCAGTCCAGCACATTACAGCAATCTCTCTCTCACAGGCACCCTCTCTCACTCATGATGCTCTCTAGGGCAGCGGCGATGCTAATGTTTGCTATATCGAGCGTGTCTATGCCTTTCCCTCATCCTGCAGAGTGCAGCAGGCAGAAGGGGCACACATAGAGCCAGAATAAGTGCGTGTGTGTGTGTGTCCTAGAGAACCAGCTGTAGCCCTCATCCACAGGGCCCCTGAGACCACTCACCGCTAACTTTGATCTGAGTGAGTGCGCATGTGCTTGAAGCGGCGGGGTTGGCATGCATGTGCGCGTCCATAACTGCAGTCGCTGCATGAAGGACGCAAAGGCCGTGCAATGTTTGACACTGAGCTTTAGATGCAGCTTTGGTGCAGCTTTCAATTGAACCTAGAAGCTTTCTGGCAGGGGCCAGTGGTGGCCCAGTGTTAAGGGACTAGGCCCCCGGACCTGAAGGTTGTGGGTCCGAATCCCAGACAAGTAGGTTGCCCTTGAGCACGGTATCGTCCCCATCACTACCCTCTGGGTGCTTTAAATAGCTGCCACCTGGTGAAAAGCCATGGATGCCTTTCGTTGTGACTCACTGTACAAAAATAGTGAAAAAATGACCCAAAATAGTCACTTTCACTTTCAGTAAAGCTGTGGCCTTCTTAAAAAACTAAATCAGAAAAAAAGCCCACCAAGATTATTCCGTTCCACCTTAAATGCTGCAGCAGTAACAATGTAGCACAGGGGCCTGTAGAGGTCGCTGCAGAAAATGAACACGGTTCTTTTGACTCCAACCAAGCCTGTTCTCTTCTGCAGGCTGTATAGTGGCTAAATGTATAGTGGCAAAAAAAAAATGTAAAGTTAAGATTAGATGATGTCTAAACACAAATAAAATGTAAACAGATTGTAATTCATGGTACAAATATAACTAATGTTACTATGAAATGACATTTATAATAAGCATGTAATGGAACAGTAATAACGGATGCTTTTTTAGAAGCGGTGAGCTGTGTGTCACTCTGCTTGTGTCCCATGCAGTCCTAAATGTGTGTGTGTGTGTGTGTGTGTGTGTGTGTGTGTGTGTGTTTCTGGCACAGTGGAAGCTTATGTGGGCTTACGGTGTGTGTGTGTGTATGAGTGAGTATCTGTGTTTTAGTGTGTGTTTTTTGTTGATGCTTATAGTGGGTGGAAGGTCAGTAAGCAGCGAGTAGAATTACAGGCAGGTCAGACATGCGTATAACAGCCTCCATTACACACACACATGCGCACACACACACACACACACACACACACACACTCACGAGCACCAAAAACACGTGCAGAGAGAGAGAGAGAGACAGAGAGAGAGAGAGAGAGAGAGAGATTATGTTCATTATGGGTGGTGGGGTGCTGCCATGCTGGTTTCCACGAGCAAGAAGAAAAAGTAACTACACTGAGACGCTAAGACAACATGTTTCAGGAGACTGTATTGAGTGTGTTTCAGGAGACTGTAGCGGGTGTGTTTCACTAGACTGTAGCGGGTGTGTTTCAGGAGACTGTAGCGGGTGTGTTTCAGGAGACTGTAGCGGGTGTGTTTCAGGAGACTGTAGTGGGTGTGTTTCAGGAGACTGTAGTGGGTGTGTTTCACTAGACTGTAGTGGGTGTGTTTCACTAGACTGTAGTGGGTGTGTTTCACTAGACTGTAGCGGGTGTGTTTCACGAGACTGTAGCGAGTGTAGTGAGTGTGTCTCACGATAATAAAAGTGTACGAGAATGGAATATAGTATAGAGTAAATATTTTTATTCTTTTTAAAACTGTCTGGACGGTCAAAACTGTCTGGAGGTTTGTTGTCTCCGTTTGCGTTGCCATGAATTTCAATACGGCTTCATCAGATGCAGTGCCTCGCCTTTGGGCAACCGACATGAAGAAAAACAGAGAAAATACTGCCAGACCGCTCAAAACCAACACGCAGCTCAAACGTCTAACAGAATATCATTCACTTTCAGACACCAGCTTTAGTAAATTCAGCTTCAAAAAACAAAATTCAACTAATGCTGACACACTTCATGTTGCAGAGGTCAAGCAGATTAATCCTTGCTTTAAGAGGTTTTGTGATTGTATGATATAGTAGTTTCCTGTTTGCAGTCCAGTATAGTTTATTACTGCCATGTGTTGTTTGCTTTCGGGCTTAAGGGTTTTTTTTTCCAGCGTTATTCATCCAACGCTGTGCCGCTTGTGTTTTGAACAGGAAGGCCAAGATGGGGTTCAGCTGTATGTGCTGTCATTAACATGCACTTGCATCCAAGTCCAGCACAGGCCGGTGAAGCCCCTTCTCAAACACACCCTTTCAACCTGGCAATCAGGTGTGTCTGAGCAGGAAACTCACCAAACTGCTGGAAACCAACCCTCCAGGACTGAACCGGAGGACCCCTGCCTTAGGTCATGGATGACCGCGGGCAAAAACGCAGCAAGTGGAACTTCAGCATCAGCATGAACAGGACGAGGCATTTGGCGAATAATAACTCCTACAACCCCTCATGACATCAGAGGAAACACTTAGAGATAAAACAAGAACGTAAAAAGATGATTTTCTTTTCCTAAAGGTTTTTGCTATGTTTCTAGATGAGCAGAGACCCAGATTCACTCGTTTAATATAAGGCTGACAAGCACCATGTTAATAACACACTAATAACATCATAATACAATATTTATAAACTCATTTGTAATCCCACTGTCCAATTTGCATAGTTTAACCTCTGGAACTAGATTAATTAGTGCAGTGCACACGCAGATGGGGTTAATACTGATGATTCCTTACAGGTTAAGTTGATGTTTGATGTCCAGTTGAATAGTTTTTGAGGCGTTCAAACACCAGAAAGCCATGGATTACTCACAATGTGCAGCTTTAGATAGTCTCCCAGGCCAGAGGAGCTGTCCACTCTGATCAGCAGCGCGTCCTTTAGCTGTGTGCTAAAGCCAAGTGCCAGCCTATCCGCTCGGGTGCTGGGCCGGTCGTTTGGAGGCCAAGTGTATGTGATCCGCCCACCATCCCGCCCAAATATGTAGGTCGTTCCCGCTGGAAGGAGCAAACAGACAAGTGGGGAGAGAGAGAGAGAGAGAGAGAGAGAGAGAGAAAGCAAGATTGTCAGCATCGTCTAATGGTCTTCATCATGGAACCATTTCATTGTCATTTGAACATCCAAGCAAAAGCAACTCATGGTGGAGGCTCTAAATAAGGAGTGGTGGCGTTTGTCCAGGTATCACATGCCTGAAAAATAGTCCCCAAGTTCAGATGTTATGACGACATGTGGTCAAACTAAATGGTAACTAAGTGCAGCCTTCATAAGGCTTTATGAAAGCAGCAAAAGTGACAGCTGACATCATTTACCATTAACATTATCCTAAAGTGAAAGTGACAACACAGCACAGCACACAGTGAACCACAACAAAATGCAGCCTCTGCATTTCACCCACACACACATATCGTGCAGCTATCTAAAGCGCCCGGGGAGCAGTGATGGGGACGGTACCTTGCTCAAGGAGCCTGCCCCACAGGCTAAGGCTAAGTTTACCCCAGAAAATGCAGCAGCAATGCATGCTTGTTCATGGAAGCCTGTATGAAAGGCTATCGCCATATAAGGTCTATTTAATTCCACACTGCTACCCTACAGTAAAGTGTTCCCGAATAAACATTTCTTCCAAGGAAAAAAAAGAAAGAAAGAAAAAAAAAAAAAACACAGTTAAGCAAACTAGACTTCGGCTTAAAGAAGATATCAGTGGGTAACAGGGGCTCCCGGGGCGTTCGCGGTGGCAGTGATGCAGCTGGAGTAAATGTGATTCACAGTCATGTACACAGTTGAAACGTGTAACTTCAATACCACGTTTCTCAGTGCAGGCCTAATGTACATTGATTTTACAGCAAAGCGGCTCTAATAATTCTGGACGTCTATGGGTTAAAACGTGCTTTAGGATGTTTTTAACGCTTCCCTTTTTTGGCGGAATTAAACTTGAGGCGCTTGTCATCATGTCATCATCCAAGAATAACACAGCGTCAAGTAGCTTTAGACTGCAGTGGAGTAGCACACAGTCCGCTGCATTTCAATTAGCGGCATCAAAGCGAATGAGGGTTTTAAGCTTATTGGCAGCTTCCCTTTAATTCGTACTGTCCCGCTGATCCCTGCACAGCACCAACCAGTGTGCATTTTCGGCTCTGGTGCACACACATGACTGGCCGGCTAGAGAGGGATTAAAACACTCCGACAACGGCGCCGTAACAAAAGACACCAGGAAAGTGCAAATACTGAGCAGACACTTCACTGGACCATCTAGCTTATATCTAAACTCCGGAGCCCTCTGAGCATACGAGTTCAGTTTGTCGTTTCCAGCTGCAGACTGTAGTTTGTCTCCTTATCATCACATCACCTTTTAGGCTGTTTGTAGATGTCAGGCCCACACAGGATCAGCAGTGAGCAGCATATTTAGTCTCTTAACTCTCTTTAAATTCGATTTCGCTAAAATGTAATGGTGGCGTCGGCGTCACCGCGCAGCTATAAGGCCCTGGGTTTGATTTCTAGGCCCTCTTGTTGCAGCGTTTCCATGTTCTCCCTTGAAGCGGTTCCTCGTCAGGTGGATCTGAGATGCTAAACTGTGTGAGTGAGTCTGTTTGTGTGTTTGCACTTTGACCTGTCAGTGTTTTTTTCTACACTTTTCTTCCCCATCACATTTTCCTCCTTCATTCACGCACTCTTCTCTGCTTAGATGAATGAATGAAAGTGAAAGTGACTATTCTTGTCAGTGTGAGAATAAGCACACTGTGAACCACAACGAAACTGGACCTCTGCATTTAACCCGAACACACAATCACACACTGTGCCGCAGGGGGGAGCTATGAAAGCGCCCGGGGAGCAGTGACAGGGACGGTACCTTGCTCAAGGGTACCTCAGAGCAACCAACTGGTAAGGGGTTTGAACCCACAATCTTCCTGTGGTCAACTCCCTAACTAGAAAGCCACCGATCCAGATTATGGAAATGAAGAACGTAGGGCAAGTTTTCAAATTCAGAATACAGCTTTTATTATTTGCGAGGAAAAAATAAATGTTCACTAATTTTAAAAAACAAGCAAAAACACTTAACGGAACTCGACAGAAAAGGTTTCTGCCTAAACAGACTGATAAATCAGCGTGAGGAGACGGTTATTTTAAAGAATGACAGAAGTAAACCGCCTTTGTTCTTCCACTGAAATTGTGTCTTTAGACAAAGGACAAATGACAAAAGCAGAGTTAATTACCTTCAACCATTTATTAAACTTGTCATTACTGTATGACTGCACCATGATGGACTATCGACCAGTCCTCTAGTTAGTTACTGGTGCTATAAATGGGTTAGTTTTACATATAATATGCAATAATAATCATTTATAGACTGTTTAATATGCATCTCTATTTTTTAAGAAAGAGATTGTTCTATCCATTCCATTGAACTCATTCCATTTGAGTTTTATAAAGACTTATTAAATCGCTTTATTGCTATTAATATTAATCATGCAGCTGATGCTTCTGTTTTGGGTTTGATTCCATGCTAAACTAAAGGCAGCATACATTTCAGCCATTTTTTTTTTTTTGCTGTCTGAGGTTTTCTTCATTTTAAACTTCATACAGCAACATACAGGCTGGACTAATGTTCCTTGGTTGCATAGCAACCATTATGTGCAATGAATATGAAAATACAGTTTATAATACTTTTATTTACCAGGCAGCAGTGGCCTAGAGTTTAGAGAGTTGACTCCAGGATCAGAAGGTCATGGGTTGGAATCCCAGACCAGTAGGTTGCCCTGAGATACCCTTGAGCAAGGTACCGCCCCTTCACTGTTCCCCAGGCGCTTTCAATAGCTGCCCCCTGCTGCAAGTGTGTGTACGGGTAAAATGCAGAGGTGTGTGCTTTGTGGGGGCAGTGGTTAGGGAGTCAGCCCTGAGATACCCTTGAGCAAGGTATCGTCCCCATCATTGCTCCCCGGGTGCTTTCAATAGCTGCCCCCTGATGCATGTGTGTGAGTGCTTGGGTTAAATGCAGAGGTGTAATTTCAGTGTAGTTCACTGTGTGCTGGGCTGTGGTTCCCAATGACAAGAATAGTCACTTTCTCTTTCAGTTATGTAACTAAAAAAAAAATAATAAAAAAAAACTGCTTGCGACAACAACTGGATGTTTTCCAGCAGAGATGCTGCGTTCACACCATGCTGAGAAGTGGACCTAAGGGTGGAGGTGGTCACCCAGGTGTGGGTCAAAGCATGAATGCACGCTTAATGCATGCATTTACACCTGAGATGAACTCGCGGGTTAATTTGAGTGCAGGGAGTAAAAAAAAATAATAAAATCATGTATGCTTTTGGATGGACTGGCTTACAGATCTGCTGATCTAAGAGGAGAAAGCTATTCAATCCCACGTTGCTCATTTGCTCAAGGACTTCCGCTGCAGAGTCTGGCCTGTTCAGAGCGGCCTGGCCAGATATATGGGCAACGGCTGCCAGGCCGGAGATGTTTAAATATTCATCGACGGGCTGCAAGTTAAACTGCTCCAGCCAGAACAATAGACAATAAATCACGCTGACTGTAATCCCCACATTTTCCTGTAAACTACCTCATGAGGCAAGAACAATATCAATAAACCGCTTGGCATTTATTTATATATTTGCTGCACACTCCTCCGCAGCCCAGCGGAATCGTTCACAGAAGAGCGACAAGCGATTTCTCTCTGTCCTCGTATCTGCCTGCTGTCCAGTACATACCCACCCGGGTCACCTTTCAGGCTGAGAAAGAAGTCCATGCAAGAGACATATTGTCTTGAAATGAGTTTCATTTCATTAATTTTCACCTGCATTTGTTAAGTGAAAGAAATGGCAGTTAGCGTTCTCCTCCAAGCATGAACATGTTCATCTTGCCTCAACAGCTAGGAGACTATTTCATTCTGCTAAACTGTTCCCACCACAAAAAAAGAAGAATCAACTGCAAACAGATATCACTTTATCCCAAACCAGCAGGTTGCCCTGAGGTAACCTTGAGCAAGGTACTGTCCCCGTCACTGCTCACTGGGCACCCTAATAGCTGCCCCCTGCTGCACGTTGTGTGTGAGTTAAATGCAGAGGCTGTATTTTGTTGTGGTTCATTGTGTGCTGTGCTGTGTGTTTCACCGTGACAAGTTTTCACTTTCACTTTCTCTTCATAAACAGTGATGATCAGTTACTCACCATTTTGTAAACGTGAAAACACAACCTCATTCTGGAGCTGAAAGGAAAATCACTGCTTTTGAATAAACTGGAGGTTCATCGATTGACCCTGCTTATGGAGATGCTAGCACCACACATGGTGACGGGTCAAGGCTTGATCATGGGGTCAAGTACGAAGCTAGGTCAACGCCCCTTCATTTTGTATTGATCTATTTTCAAAAATCAAGTCTGATGGGCAGCAATATATATACACATACCAAGCACTGTGCAGAAGTTTAAGGCAGGTGTGAAAAAATGCTGTAAACAAAGAACGCTTTCAGAAATGGAAGTGTGAATCATTTATTTTCATCAATCAACAAAATGCAGTGAATGAACAAAAGAGAAATCTAAATCAAATCAATATTTGGTGTGACCACCCGTTGCCTTCAAAACAGCATCAATTCTTCTAGGTACACTTGCACACAGTTTTTGAAGGAACTCGGCTGGTAGGTCGTTCCAAACATCTTGGAGAACTAACCACAGATCTTCTGTGGATGTAGCTTCCTCACATCCTTCTGTCTCTTTATGTGATCCAGACACACTGGATGATGGTGAGATCAGGGCTCTGTGGGGGCCAGAAGAACCGATGCTGGTTTGAAGGCAAAGGGTGGTCACACCAAATATTGATTCGATTTAGATTTTTCTTTTGTTCGCTCACTTCGCATTTTGTAAATTGATAAAAATAAACAATCATTATTTATATTTCTGAAAGCATTCTTTGTTTACAGCATTTTAATTTTATCACACCTGCCTAAAACTTTTGCACAGTACTGTGTATATATATATATATATATGACCCAAATGTGTTTTTATATCCACACAGTATTACATAAATCCAATTAGCGCCAATAATTAAGGTTCACTCATGCATTCATCCCTCCATCCTGTATCTTAAACTGTACAGGTCGATAGTCCATCACAGGCATAGAAGACACCAGTGCTACTGAGAACACAGCACAGTGAAGCAGTAATGACAATTTCCCCAGCCCAAAGGTCTGTTGTGCCATCCCACAGTTTTGCTATTGTGATCCACAGTATGACTTTGATAAATGAGCTCTGTGTCCACAATACTGTGTGATCATCAGCTCAGCAGTTTTTTGTTTTTTTTTCCCCCACCGAGCAGTGATAGGGCTTCCGTTCCAATTTAACAACGTCATGGCCCGTCTCGCCCCCAGCGTTCACACTCATACGCACTCTCACACACTAGTCCCCTAGAGTTTCTCTAAATTCCCTGCTTATACTAATTAAGCCTCTTCACACCATGTCAGCGGTTAGAAGAGCCCTCCAGACAGCAGCGCCAGACCCCGTCCTGCTCTCACTCAATCAGACCGCTGCTGACAGCCGCCTTGCTGGTGACACCCTCCACCCCAAACAAAGCCCTGACTGCTCATTTACACAAGCTGACATCATAATTACAGAGGAAGCACCGAGCTGCTGCGTATCTCCAGGCTTTACTACGCTGGCTGTGTGGCTTTGCATGTCTAAAATGCTTTAAGTAGGGGTTTCTTTAAAGTAATCGCTCTGGATGTACGTTCCTCGTTATCATTACAGGTTAAATAATGCAACACAGTTTCACTTTTGCAGGCATTTGTCTTTTTTGTTTTTTCAAACGGTGCTTTTAAATTGGTAGATTTCTGCTGAAAACAAATGGCAAAGAGCATTCGAGATTAGCTGAGCTGCACACCCCACTGTCTGGATGAGAAGGAAGAGTTTTGAGGGCAAATGTTATTTTGTGAATGCAGTATTTATTTTTGGCAGCAGATTGCATAAAATCCACCAATAAGCAATCAGCATTCCCTCAAAAACCTGCAGGAAATTCAACCAGCGGTGGATTGCCCCAAGCCGGTGCCTGGATGAAATGTCTAATGAGATGACGGGACAAAACAATCAGCTTGAGTTTCTTTCTGTCTTGACCAACGCGTTTTTAAGGCTACAGTCGCATTATTGATTGCAAATAACCCACAATTGACAAATTTAATAAAATAATTTGGCCACTAAAGGCCGTTTCTCAAATACGAGCGCCCCATAAAGTGAAAGTGAAAGTGAAAGCAACAACACTTGTCATTGCAAGCACAGCAGACAGTGAACCACAACGAAACTGGACCTCTGCATTTAACCTATGCACTCAAACACCGTGCAGCAGTGGGCAGCTATTGAAAGCGCCCGGGGAGCAGTGATGGGGATGGTACCTTGCTCAAGGGTACCTCAGGGCAGCCTACTGATGAGGGAATCGAACCCACAATCTGTTTTTTTAATGTGATGAGCACTGTTTAAAGGACACACATATGGGGATTTCATAACCCACAATAATGCAATAAAGAAAGTAAAAGAATTCAAAGGTTTATTTAGGAGCAGATTATTTCAGTATCTTATAAAATGACATATTGCTGACAGGAACACTGACCCTTAAATGAAAGTGCCAGACGAGTGCTTCGTTTTTTTAAGTCTTTTGAAGCATCATTCTCAAAAAGCCTTTATGGGCATTTATGAAACATTGTGAAAGCTTATAAATACATAAATATATGAAAAAAATATGAAAAAATCTGTTCCGTGCCCATGCTTGCATTATAAAGTCCCTCTGTGGGTGGACTGAAGTAAACCGTGACCCAGTTTGAGACACGGCAATGAAGCAGTGCCACCAATGCCATTGTACATGACTGTCAATTGCGCTGGCCAGCACCTCATTGGTTTATAATCGGTCCAAAGGTCATGTGACCCAAATGCTCTGCCCACAAATGTTTAATAAGCCTGAGAGTTTTGCATTAAATGTAAGGTGACTTTTCTTAACACGGGCTATAAGAAAGGACCCATTACTTTAAGAATTTTGACAAGTAGAGCGCTACAGTTTCTCAGTAAGCTGAAGGGCTGGTTCAACTTCACAACAATAACAGCAGCAGGTTAAGTCCGAAGTGAATATTGTGGGCAGTGTTTCCCAGTTTCATACATCATCACCATCCTCATCGGAAGCTGAGAGGGAAAAATAAACTCGACACACTCCTCGGGAGCGCAGGTGTGAAATCCTGTGCCTCGTGTATCTGACACTCCGAGGGTGGAGGATAATTATCCTGCGGCACACGGCTCTGTTTGCTCCCCTCTCCTGGGATGCACCCCCTGATATGGATACGTTGTAGTCACTGGATATAGTGTCGTGCCAGAAATACCTTCTCTACTAGACACTTGTTCAGCCGAGGCCCGTCTCCTCTTGGTTCCTCTCTGTTCGAACCATCGGAGAAAGCGATGATTAGGGTTGAACTTGGAATCAGATGTTCTGCTACACTTTATCAGATGCTAAGCAGGAACAGAAACCTATGTTAGGGTTCCTCACTCATAATGTTGCAACCTATGTGCACATGACCAGCCTACAGCACGTCATCTCCATCCATTCTGGCTGAAGCGAAGGGCAGTGTTGTTACTGTGGGAGATCTGTAGAGTTACTGGAGTGGAAGAACCGGAAAACACAATTAAACAACGTGAGGATTTCAACGGTCAGGAAGCGAATGGATCACTGGAGACTTTCAAAAGATGCACACTTTTGAAAGTAGCGGCTGAACTTAAGAGTAAAGAAAAGAGACTTAAAGGCACAGTACCAAACACAGAGCTGTTTAGTGGTTTAAGGGGCTGGAATTGGGGATATTAAGGCCCCACCCTTTGTTTTCCAGTGCATGGAACTGACTTGCAAAGGGAAGTGTTAGAAATTTTCATCTACAAAATGGGACGACCCTTTCAGAACTCGACACAATACAATGATCAGAAGCCACCGATGGTTTTTATGAACTGGGCTCAATGTGAAATTACAGAAGGACATTTTCACGCAATAAAATGAAGGATGGTGGTGGTCTAGTGGTAGGGTACTTGCCTATGGACCTATGGCTCAAGAGGTCCCAGGTTCGAATCCCACCTCCAGCACTACCACCACTGGGTCCCTGAGCAAGACCCTTAACTCTGAGTTGCTCCATGGAAGTCGCTCTGGATAAGAGCGTCTGCTAAATGCCGCAAACGTAAATGTGAAAAAAAAAGTACTCCTTACACTTGAAACCTTAACAACTGCAACGTGTTAAATGGGACTCGGCCAAAACCAAGCAGTGAACATCAAGGGAGAAAAGTCAAACTCTAGAAGAATGTAGAAGAGGACTTTTTAAAGCACCACCTTATAATTAAGTGCGGGGCTCTTGTTAAAGGAAGTGTGTGAATTGGAGTCATTTTCGGCTGCTGGCCCCGCAGGTTGGCGAGGGGTGTGCGGGAGAACAAAGCTTCCTTAGCACCTCATGAGTCTGAACGGGAAGGTAGCTAATGGCAATGTAATGGGGTTAAATCTTGGCGCCCCTGGCCTCTTCCTGCTGGCACTTAATGAACCGCGATTCCGCCGCAACCCCGGCGATTAGCATCTTAAATGTACTACTGTCGTGTCTTATGACGACGTTGGGTGAGAAAGACAGCATGCTGATGGCATGAGAGAGAGAGAGAGAGAGAGAGAGAGAACACATGGGATGTCTCCACCTAAGGTCAATCTCAGAGTTTGCCTTTCTCCTGACTGCTGCTGAGGTGACCGCACTCTCCTAACGAGCCTCATATTACCTTCCGCTGGCCAGGAGCAGGCAAAGAATCCAATTAAAATTCTGCATCTGTGATGGAAATAAGATGACGGCACAGCTCAGCTTTCTGGAAGCACCTGCAAGCTTTCATTATCACCGCTGGACACAAGCTGGTACATACTGGATTGTTAAAAAAGCTCCTCGACTCAAACAGATGCTTTCATTCCCGGTCAGGTACGCTGCTAAGGAATGGTCATCAACTCTGTTTGGACCCTTCGCATTAAAGGGCCCATAGTTGTACATTTATGACACAAATGTAGGTGACTGTCGCCAAACTCCTATATTGTGGACTGAAGAGTGAACAGGAACTTCAGCGGACTAGATCATCATAAAAGAAAAGGGAGAGTTTAGTTTAGCATCACACAGTACTGTGCAAAGGTTTTAGGCAGGTGTGGAAAAAATGCTGTAAACAAAGAATGCTTTCAGAAATATAAATAATGATTGTTTATTTTTAGCAATTTACAAAATGCCAAGTGATCGAAACAAAAGAAAAATCTAAATCAGATCAATATCTGGTGTTTCTACCTTTTGCCTTCAAACCAGCATCAGTTCTTCTGGCCCCCACAGAGCCCTGATCTCAACATCATCCAGTGTGTCTGGATTACATGAAGAGACAGAAGGATGTGAGGAAGCCTACATCCACAGAAGATCTGTGGTTAGTTCTCCAAGATGTTTGGAACAACCTACCAGCCGAGTTCCTTCAAAAACTGTGCAAGTGTACCTAGAAGAATTGATGCTGTTTTGAAGGCAAAGGGTGGTCACACCAAATATTGATTAGATTTATATTTCTCTTTTGTTCATTCACTGCATTTTGTTGATTGATGAAAATAAATGATTCACACTTCCATTTCTGAAAGCGTTCTTTGTTCACAGCATTTTTTTCACACCTGCCTAAAACTTTTGCACAGTGCTATAAGTGTCCTTTAAAAAGAAGCAAAAACCCACTGTTGTGGTTTAACAAATGAGCTCTGAGGTAAAAAGGTGAAAGTGACTAATTGTCATTGTGAAACAGCACCCAAGACCTTCCGATCCAGGATTATTGGTAGGTCATGGGTTCAAACGTCAGACCAGTACATAGCCTTGAGGTACCCTTGAGCAAGGTACCATCCCCATCACTGCTCCCTGGATGATTTAAATAGCTGCCCCCTGCTGCTCAGTGCATGTGGGTGAAAAGCAGAGGTTGCATTTCGATTTGTTTCACTGTGTGCTGTGTTTCACAATGTCAATTAGTCACTTTTGCTTTCACTTCTTTTTAAAAAACAAGTCATAAAATAGTCATCAGGGGTTATTACTGGAAGTAGAATCATAAATCAACCCTCCGTGATGGGAGAAATGGGACAATGGATGAAAGTGAAGCTTCCTGAACATTCTTTCTCTGGGCTCCCCCATGTACACAGGTTGGTGGACACTCAGAATGTTAGACTTTGGTCTTATACTGTCTTTACAGCTGAAGTTTACTGTAGGTCCACTACTTTTCAGCAGGCCCATAGTGGACAGCTTGTTACCATCCACCCCTCTCTGCAGCAGAAGTGTCCAGGCAGTCAATCCTGTCCAAACTTTGAGCTACCTTGACTCTGCACGCTGGTTGTCTGCCCTTATTAGAAGGAAAAGAGTGCACAGCTATACATTCATTGTAGAGAATTCTGCAGTTACTGCCTTCACACTGGCCTTCATGCTGTTTGCTTGTCACGTTGCTTTGTCTTCTGTTATCTTGAGGCAAACTACATACGTGAGGCAAAGGGTGGCCGTAAAAAGATGCGTTTATAAAGTCTTTAAGCTAAGTGTATTTTCTTCACTCTAATTTTTAGTTACTGACGTCCGTGCGTGAACATTTTTGTATCTGAAAACTCATCATTTTGACATAAAAAGCCTTATTTTTTGAGATAGTAAGTCATTATATCGAGTTGCTAAGTGAAAATTCAAGAGCGCATCATCCATTTCAGTTGATCTGATCAAATTGTCAATAACAGGAACGGAAAAACGAATATACAACCGGCAGATCGAAACAGAGATGCGGCCGTCCACCACTCATACGTAAAGTACAGAGTGATCAACTCAGCAGTGCAAATTGTGTGGATTTACAGGATTATTTTCTGTGTATCTCCAGGAAGGACATATTAATCCAAACAAATCCCTCTGCAATCAATTACTCTACAGCCAACGGATGGACTGTCCCACATTTGTATGCGTGTGGCATTCTTCGTTTACACCTCCCTTTAAAGCCTCTTTACATATCTAGCCCTCCTGAACTTTTTCCAGCGTTTCCTCCTTGCTTTATCAGTGTGTGTTCGCTCATGCATCCGCCGCACATACCTAATTGCGGAGTATTTTTGTGCAGGTTTGTGTTTGACTGTTATTAGCAAGCTGTGAACGGAGGGGGGTTATATCTCACATTCCCTGTGAATAATAACCTGACAACTCTATTCCAATATCAGAAATGAAATCATAAAAGAATGATCAAAACACTTCCCTCCAGACACACACACACATACACACACACACGAGCTTTGAAAGAATGCCGCTTCCCAACTTGGTTGACTTCTCTGATCTTTTAGAAAGGAAAAAGATATTTTAAAAATTTCACAACGATGCTATATGCGCGCGAGCTGTGTGTGTAGGGATGTAAGAATATACGTGCGGGCTATGTATCTACTATGTAGTGATCTTCCTACTCTAATCTGTACGGGATAGCTTTAACATGAGGAGACAATTCATTCTGTTGGGATTCCCAAGGAAATAATCTGATGCACATCTAAGATTTCACCACCATGTGTTTGCTGGGAGTCGGAAAAGCACACACATTTTAGTGAGGTTGTAATTTCAGATACTATTTTTTAAAAGATTACGGTCAAAGTAAAACTGATTCAACCGATTCATTAAAGAACGTGCTCAAAGTGAGAAAGTGCATGCTGTATAAAAAGGGGCAGCGGTGGCCTTGTGTTTAGGGTATCGCCCCAGGATCGGAAGGTTGTGGGTGCGAAGTCACGGACCAGTAGGTTGCCCTGAGGTACCCTTGAGCAAGGTACCGTCTCCAAGAAAGAGGATTAAAACAGACCCCTTATTGGTGTAATGACACTTTAGCAACACAGTAAGAGTAACTTTTCCACCAGCTCTCCAGCACAACATTTATTCAGAATGAAGCATCTCCAGCAGTTCCTCAAGGAACAGGACAGAACTTCAGCACACTAGTTCTGCTCCTGGCAGCTCAGTAGCTCTAAATCAGTTGCCAGCGTGAGCATCTAGCCGTCCTTGTGTTTGCCTAATAAGTCTGAGCCTATTGGCATGTATATGGCCCTGTCGATTTAAACCTTTACAGCTCACCGCCTCGCTCGTCCATCTTCTGGAAAAATCCCTATAGCTAAAGGCTCATAAACGGAATAGAGATCCATAAGGAAGCCTGGCTGGCCTGCTTCAAAACTGAGCCGAGTGGCAGAGGGTTGATTGAATTCAGATCGCTCATAGCAGTCCATTTCGTAGTCGGGACAAGCAGTGCTGGGATCCGGCCAAACACAGCGGTGGGTCTGCATGAGAATTATGTGAGTGGATTGGAACGGCAGCATCTGGCTAAGCAAGCATTCCATCAAATCAGCCATCTCAAGGTAGAGCACAGCAAGCATCCCAACAGGAACAAGATGAGAATCCTGCCATCGTTCTGCTTTCAGGAGCCATACTTGAAAATTTCAGCCTTGAAGCCGTGCAGAAACCATTTCTGTGCCATGAAATGAATATACATTTTCTCCCAGATTAACAAACTTTTGAAAAAACTTTTCTTTTCTTCATGACCACACAAAAGGACTTAATAAGTAAAGTGAAAGTGACTATTCAAACTATTTTAAACTCACATACATGCCGCAGGGGGCAGCTATTGAACACGCCTGGGGAGCACTGACAGGTACGGTACCATGCTCAAGCGTACCTCAGGGCAACCGACTGGTGAGGGATTCAACCCCATGACCTTCTGATCCTGGGGCCTCGTCCCTAACCACTAGTCCACCACTGCCCTCTATAATCCTGTTTATTTTCTTCTATAGATGGTTCCTTAGAACACAACCCTTAAACTTAAACAAAAAAAATGTCCACATAACGGAAACGTAATACGATTCTTTGATAATTCTTTTTTTTTTTTAAACAGATTTTTTTTTTGTTTTTTTCAACAACTGTGAATGACCGAAATAACCAACACATAATGTAAAGGTTATGCATCCATTAAAGTCCACTTTACATTGACTGCATCAGTATAAAGAATGCTAACATCCCTGCTGTTTAACAAGCTGCAGTGTTCCACCTTTGCAGTATTCCTCCGTTTTAATGCTGAACTGACGTTCTGGCTTGAAAATGACTTGTAATATGACGGTGTTTGAAAAGCAACAACAGATGTAGATTTTCAAAGTATGTTTTAAGATTTGCATTTTTAAATGGTCTCTATGTTGGTGCCGTTAGTCCAAGTGATGTTTTGAGGTTTCCATGTCGTACCACAGAGTCTATGGACGGTGCATGTTTAAATCTGTGGACACTTATGTAGAGATCGGGATATTGCTTTCGGAGTAGAGTGATACGGTGGCTGTATTTTAAATACATAAAGCTGAGGTTGGACATTTTGGGGACAAATTTAGGGAAGCAAGGTTGCGTTGGTCTGGACATGTCCAGAGGAGAGACATGGAGGATGTTGAAGATGGAGCTGCCAGGAAAGAGGAAAAGAGGAAGACCAAAGAGGAGGTTCTGTGGATGTGGTGATAGAGGACATGCAGGTGGTCGGTTGAAGGAGGAAGATGCAGAGGACCGGATGAAATGGAAAAGGATAATCCGCTGTGGGGACCCTTAAACGGGAGCAGCCAAAAGAAGAAGAAGAAAAGAATAAATGATGCATTAAGTAAGATGTGCTGTCGCTCTGTAAACACAATGACAAATTGTAAAATTGTTGTAAAATTATAATAACGCCTGATAAGTGACTCTGTTGCTAGTAGCAACAATTTATCATGTACGCACTGCTATTGAAACCATCTTTTTCGGGGAGGCGGTGGCCTAGTGGTTAGGCAGTTGGCCACAGGATCGGAAGATTGTGGGTTCAAATCCCAGACCAGTAGGTTGCCCTGAGGTACCCTTGGCACCCAAGGTACTGTCCCCGCCACTGCCCGGGTGCTTTGATAGCTGCCCCTTGCTGCACAGTGTATGTGTGCATGGGTTAAATGCAGAGGTCCAATTTCGCTCTCATTCACCATGTGCTGTGCTGTGACCTCGCAATGACAAGAATAGTCATTTTCACTTGCACTGAAGGAAAAAAAAAAAAAATCCCTAAATGGTTCTTGACTTGGACGGATGGTTCTAGGAACAATGTCTCTAAATGAAATGGATGCTCTTTAAACTTTGAAAAAGTTCGTCACGCGAGTCTAAACCTCATGCAAAAATCATAATGAAAAGGAAAAGTATTAATAAGAACAAGGTTTGTTGCATTATGCAACCGAAGAATGAATAGATCTAGCTTTCACTTTCCCAGCTTTAGATTTCTTCTGAGCTGCTTAATTCAACATCACATCTAAAAGTTAAAACATCTTTTCACTCTTGCTACATTTCTCAAGCAAGCAAATTCCCCAAATTCCTGTCATTCCTGTCTACTCTAGGTGAACATCCATCCATTATCTGCCGCTTTGTCCCAAACGGGGTCGCGGGGGGGTGCTGGTGTCCAAGCCAGCGCACACAGGGCGAGGACGGGGGACGCACCCTGGACAGGTCGCCAGCCCATCGCAGGGAGGAGCAGGACGGGGATGGCACCTTGCTCAAGGGTACCTCAGGGCAACCCACCGGGAAGGGGTTCGAACCCCCGATCCGCCGATCACGTGGCCAACACCCTAACCACTAGGCCACCGCTGCCCTCTAGGTGAACAGTTATCTTTAAAAAAAAAAGAAAGAAAAACACGTTTGACTGTAAAACTCTGGACTAACGTACGTTCGCACTCCAACCGTCTGAAGAAGAATCCCTGGAAGAATCAAGGCTTTTCGTTAAATCCCACGTGATCCAGAGCCCATTCAGTTCCTGCAGTCTCATCAGGGATTGCTGATCTTGCTATTAACCATCAGAAGTTCAGGTTCATTGTTGGAGATTATGTCTCTTACAAAGTCAGCCAGGTCAATGACACTCACAGCCGTTTATATTCTGTATCCCAAGGTTGGAATGCGCGCTGCTGGCTGCCTCTTGTTTCAATAACATAGAATGACAAGACTGTCTTGACTGTTTGAACATCAAAAATGCTAAGAAATCATGATCATTCGAAAACATACAAACTCGACCCACTCTTTTAGTTAGGAAAAAACTTCATATTTCACCACTGTTTGGCAATGAGGGTTGACCGCTCTGGACACTCGGCCGTGTCTTCTCAAACTTCCCAAACCCTGCCGAGCAAAGGCTGGATGATTTCCACGCGGGGAAGCCAAAACGAAAATTCAGTCCCGCCAAGACGCCCACCCTCTACACACACATCCACAGCTTGCCATAGCCACGGTGGAGCCTGACTCCCTGAGGGCTTTCAGAGGATTAGGATGCTAGGCGGCTCTAGCTGTAAGCAAGTACTGCCATTGCTGACAGCCCAAATTGTCTTAATTAACCCATCCAACAGAGAGAGGCTTGGTCCTCTAAAGGCCATATAATGCTTCCAAAAAGCCCGAGTGGAGCTTTGCGTCCTGGCAGCTTTGGGTACGTTATCCTCGCTCACTTGCCACTGTTGTCTTGACCACGCAGCTCCAACATATATGGTCCCAGCTGAATGATTTTACATCCGGAAAAGAAAAGTTCGTGGCTTAAGCGCACAGTTCTGGGAACTGCAGAACCTTTTCATGTTCGATAATTTCAAGAAGGTTTTGTGTACTCCTGCTGGCTGGGCTACCATGACGGAGGACTTTTCTTCTGCATGTGAAACATGACAAATACACTCATTGGTTGGTGCATGCAGCCACTTTTGCTCACTGGTGATGTAAGCACTCCTATATGAGTAAGTACTTTGCTGGTGTCAAAGGATAGAATAAATATTTATCATGTTTTTGATTAGCCGGTCTTCAACAGCTAATTGCTTCTTTGTGTTTCAGTGTTGAAACACCGTGAGCAGCTGATTAGGAACACATCAGGGCTTAAAAGAAAAAAAAAAAGAAAGAAAAGAAAGCGAGAAAGCGTCGACACAATTCTCGCACATGTGTAATTTGTCTGATAAACATTCATTTTAGTGGCTATCAAAACCTCCATGCTTCCTTCATTTAGGTATTTTTTTTTTTACTCTTTTTTTTTCCTCCAAGCCAGCAGATGTAGTGTTCAACAGCAGTTCCAATTACTGAAGGAAAAAAAAAAAAAAAAAAAACATGGTGGGAGAAGAGGGGCGAGAGAGAAGGAGAGAGAATATGAGAGTGGAGAGAGAGTGCGAGAGAAGGAGAGAGAGAATGTGTGTGTGAGAGAGAGAGAGAGCGAGAGAGAGAGAAGATAATTACGCAGAGGAAGCCAGCCGGAAAATGGGGAGGCGAGGCGAGGCACTCAGAGAAAACGGCAAGGAAATAAAAAAAAAAAAAAAAAAGAGAGAGGCATAAGCTCAACATCGGCCCTGCTAGCATCAGCAGAAGCTCCGGGAAAAATTAGGAGAACTTCCTGGCAAGCCAACAAATCAGCCATGCTGCGGCTCATGAGGGACTTTTGGTTCGAGCCGAAAGCAAAAGCTGGGCTGTGTGGGTGGACCGGCCTGTATAACGGCTGTAGTCTGGAGCAATACAGCAGTTGCCCTCTTCCTCCTCTTCCTCGTGCAGGTAATGTGTTGTAACAGGCATGACCAAAGCAATAGAACACTTTGGGTGTGTATGGAGCCATTTCTTTAAATAAAAGCTACACTAGAGGTTTCTACGACGGCGTAAAACCATTTAAGCAGGCAATGGACCATAAAAACATTCAGATGGTTCTTTGAAATGTCATGGTTCCCTTATATAACCAATGCCTTCACTATAGAACCCTTTCAGAACCCTTAGGGCGTCTAAACAACAAAAATGCTTGTTTACGATATGTCTACTGGTCTGAGATTTGAACCCACAACCTTCCAATCATGGACCACCGCTGCCCCAGAGACATATCGTAAACAAGCATTTTTGTTGTTTAGACGCCCTAAGGGTTCTGAAAGGGTTCTATAGTACCCTCAGGTACGCTTGAGCAAGGTACCATCCCCATCACTGCTCCCCAGTTGCTTTAAATAGCTCAAATAGCTTTGCTGCACATGTGTGCATCTGTGAAAAGCAGAGGTTGAATGTCACTTTCAGTCACTTTCACTTTCAGGTTCTGATTGCTGGGTGGCCTGGTTCTTTCCTGTTCTCCCCATGCCTGTGTGTTTCATCCCGTGTTTCAAAAAGATCTGAAAGCATTTTAGTGACCCCAACGAGATTCTTATCATCCTAATGAATAGTTCTTTGAAAAACCAAGTATAAGATGTGTCATGACTTTTTTTGAGAGATTAAAGTGAAAGTGACTATTGGCCACTGCGAACCACAACAGGAAGCTTCTCTGCATTTGAACCATCATGCTACGGTGGTTCATCTAGTGCCTGAGGAGCGGTAATGGGGACAGTACCTTATCTGGTGGGACTCAAACCCAAAGCCATCCAATCTTGGGGTCAAGTCCTTGATCCACTGAGCCACAACTCTGCACTAGAAAGGCAAAGGTTCTGTAAAAAACCCTTGACATAATTTAAGGTAAAAATCTTCACATCAACAAACTTCATCCGAAAGTCTTTTTTCTAAGCAAACAAATTGTCCAATGAGCAGTTTGTGGCACTTTTTTGGATGTATAAGTGGGTGGCTTTAGAATTTGCCCCACATCATCAAACAAGGCACAGCGCAGGTCCATTTTTATTTGCTCTAAAAACCTTGAACCATCTCCCCGTTTTTTTTTTTTTTAGACGGGAAGGACTGGCATCAGCGAGCGACAGCTTACTTTACTAATCTTGTATCAGCCTTTGATGTACAAAGCTCAACAAAAAGCAATGAGAGGACAAGCAGTCAGATGGCCATTGCTCTCCAAATGCGGGCCAAGACCGGCAGCCCTGATGGTTGGAAAGTGGAGTCTGGGAGCAGCCATGTTTGAAAGAAATACACTTTCATTGCGGATGCCCAGAAAGTGTGTGTTATTAGAACCTGCGTTGTAGCGCAGAAGACACTAAGGGTTGTATTGCTGAGCCAAGCCAGGCTTTGGTCCCCTGCTGGCCCCCGGAGTTGTACGGTGGAAGAGAAGGCCAGGAAAGTGGGGAAGAAAGGGAGGCTTGCGGCCTCCAAGACACACAGCTGAGTTCAAAGCTTTGTGGATCACACGTGTCCAATCGCTCCACGCCTGTGAATTTTCTCATAGCTCAGCAACAGCAATTCATCAGCCTGCCAGCTGAGCTTCTGAGCCCCTGTGTGTGTGTGTGTGTCCATGTGGCTTTTTTGAGCACATCCAAGCCTTTATCTTTGGCGCAGATGACGAATTTACTCTCATTTGTGCTTTCGCGCTGCCAGTAATGAACGACGGCTGTTGCGTGTGATGCAAAAAGTCACGTGACTTCGCTTTCACCCCCCTAAACTTTCTCTTATCCCGCCCCGGGAGACGCAAAACCGTTCTCTGGCCTTAATTGCGGTATTAAATAGCCTCTTTTCTCGGCTTCTGTTGCCTGACTTTGCGAGTAAGCCCGCCGCTAAACGGTGTGATGTTATTTAATTAGCCACATAGCTTAAGGAAAGGAAATTTTTAAATGGGAAAACGAAGCAAAGATCAAGAGGAGAGACTTGGCGGACATCGGCGCACGCATTACCCTGCAGCTCGAGGGAATCCGTCGCTCTGGAGAGGAAGGGAGTCTGCACAAAGCAGATCGCGTGGCCGGCTGCGTGACGTGTATGATTCCGTACGTGATATATATGGAGGGTGAAGGTCTGCACGTGTTAATGTGTAGAATGTGAACACCTATAAATCTGACACGGCAGTGGAAGAAAGCTCCCGCTACTAACTCGCCAGGACTAATTCTGACTGCCGGCACGACTGGGGAAAACTCCCACACGCGACACGCTAGATAAGCGAAGCTGCGGCGGGGGAAGTTGCAGTAGTATAGGAATATAGGAGCACGCAAGCTAATATTAGGCCGTGTTTAGGTGTTTTTGGCAGGCGTGTGCATTTTATCAGCTCTTGCCAGCAGTGGGGAAGTTCTGGAGAGATGCGTGAAGAGGCCGGGATGGTGAAATCCCTCCCAATCCTATTAGTGAAGGGATTAGCGAGCGCTTTTCCCTATCGCCACCGTCACTGCTGCAGGTGTTCGATTGTAAATCACGGGAAAAGAACAGTAATGACATTGCTGACTACCTCCCCCATCCCATTTTCTTACCCCCCTCCCATTGGATACCGCCTAACTGAGGGTTTATGAGCTGTTTATTATTTATTTTGAACCAGAAGATAATATGTCATTAGCTGCAGAAGTGCTGGAGGCCCGCGATCCCCTCCTTGTCGGATGTGCGTCTCAAAGCTCAGTCGAGTTGAAGGGAATAATCATCACTATTTAACTCCGAGCTAGTCCCTGTCAGATTGATTTGTTGGGATTAAAGGAGTCAAGCTGCCAAGCTCACCAATTTTTTGCCTAGGAAAGACAATTCAAGTTTTAGATCAGCAACTTTGTCTACCTTGTTCCCTGAAACGACCTTTAAAATAAGAAAAAAAAAGAAGGACGTTTGTAGTTCCGAGTTCACTTAATCCCCTCAACCTTAAGAGTCTGAGCTTCCGCATTAGTTTCACAGTAGTTTTAAGTTCCTGAACAAGTCTTAGAAGGAAAAGCTGCATGAAAATGCCCAGTTTAGGGACTAAAAAAAAAGAAATCAGACTTAATGAAAAGCCCTGCACAGTTTGGCTGCAAAATGAACACCTTCAGTCCTGTAATATAAACTTAAAAGCCCTGACTGGACCATAATGCCAAAGTTTTATTCCAACCTTTAGTTCATACCTAAAGATTAAACTGAACCGCTGCATGTTTCCTTATGCTGACCTTTCCACACTCGATTAACTTTATTAGAAACACTTACCCTGTATCTGCACGTACTGGCCACTTTATTAGAAAACTCTACTTTAACCTTTCCCAATCTTGAAATACCTTGTTATTTTGGGGCCACTTTATTGGAAACACCTGCTTTAATACTCATTTCCTGGCCACTTTATTAGAAAACACACCTTTACACCTTCCCTCCACTTTTTGCTTACTTTATTAGAAACTTAAACTACTTTAACATGCATTTAATGGCCACCTTGTTATAAACCTACTTTAAAATTCACTCACTGTCCACTTTCTCACAGAAATTCTACTTAAACCTTTCCTCTTCTTTAAATACCTGAAGTCATTTCTGGGGTCACTTTATGGGAAACACCTGCTTTAATATTCATTTTAGGAGCCACTTTATTATAAAGTGCACCTTTACCTCCACTCTTTGCTTACTTTATTAGAAACTTAGACTACTTTAACATGCATTTAATGGCCACTTTATTATGAATTTAAACTTGAATATTCCCTCACTGGCCACTTTATAAGAAACCTACTATAAAATTCACTCGCTGTCCACTTTATCATAGAAATTCTACTTAAACCTTTTTCTAAATTAAACTTACCTTACTTTCTTACCTTTTCTACTTAAACCTCTCTCTTAAATACCTTAAGTCATTTCTGGGGACACTTGATGGCAAACACCTTTTTTAATATTCATTTTGGGCCACTTTATTGGAAACACCTGCTTTAATATTCATTTAGGGGCCACTTTATTGGAAACACATGCTTTAATTTTCATTTTTGGGTCACTATTGGAAACACCTGCTTTAATATTCATTTTAGGGGCCACTTTATTGGAAACACCTGCTATAATATTCATTTTAGGGCCACTTTATTGGACACACTTGCTTTAATATTCAGTTTAGGGGCCACTTTATTGGAAACACCTGCTTTAATATTCATTTTAGGGGCCACTTTATTGGAAACACCTGCTTTAATATTCATTTTAGGGCCACTTTATTAGAAAGTGCACCTTTACTCCCACCTTTTGCTTACTTTATTAGAAACTACTGTATCTACTAGAAACTACTTTAACATGCATTTAATGGCCACTTTATTATGAATGCAAACTTGAATATTCACTCACTGGCCACTTTATTAGAAACACCTACCCGGTACAAGTGCCCACCTTTTAGAAACTCTAGCCCATAACCTTTCTAAGAAACATCATTTAGTTCGGCTCCATTTCCTGCACGTTCAATTAGAGAAAGAGTATTACAGACTCCCCAGACCCACTTCTGGACAAAAGCTGCGTTTTGCTTATTCCACACTGAGCAGATCGAAAAAGGAGGACGTTCGAATTCAGGAGATGGTATATGTCATATTTAGTTAGTTATGTATATTTAACATGTAGGAGTTCAAATGGCACCGTGCTCATCACACAACGGAGGGAGTGCGGTCGCCTTTTCTTCTCTACTGATACTTAACATCACGGCTAGAGTGAAGTGTTCTGGGGAAGTGGTGCGCCTCAGATCTAATTGCCTTCCGGGCCTCTACCTTGC
>CM029379.1:19693499-19700999 GCA_017165825.1 Hepsetus odoe | reverse complement strand
TGCGAGACCACAAGCAGAAATCAATGCCTCTCCTTCCCCCGCCCCACCACACCCCACCCCACCGCCGGCTCCGCCACCCAAACCTCATTATAGTCCATTCAGACACACAAAGCCAATGTGGAATGTTCCCTTATTATATATGACTTCAATAATTTTCCCATACATACATCATCCCCCCTCCTCCAGGAATCAATTATGGACAATCTGGCACATGGGAAATAAGGCTGTATTAGACAAAAGTGTGAGACCACAGATGTATTTCTAGCTGTGGAAATGGCAACCCAAAGGGTTACTGTGTCTAAAAAAGATTTTTAAAAAAGGGCATTTTTGTATTTATATCTAAACCAGCTGTCCCGAGAAATGAAAAACGTTCATAACTTGAACGTGTATCAGAAATGTCGGCCCATTAATACACGCGCCTGGTCAATATTTAAAGCTAGCTGTTCCACATGGTGCTGAAATCAGAAGCATCCATGGAAATCAACGTCGCTTCAAGGTGTCGATGCGAAAGTGACGATAATATTAAAGCTATTCCGAGTCGAAGTGTAGTAAGTGATGATGCGTGTAGTTGTAGTGCAGTTAGCAATGATGTATATCATCTTGACACGTGATTTGAAGGCCCTATCTACAGGTCAAGGGGGTTGCCTCTTTCCGAGGAAAAATCACACCGGGATTCGATGCCGTAGGTGTCAAATTAGAGTCGCAGATGAGAGAGTTTAACTAAAAATAATGATCTTTTTTGTCCTTTCACAAATCCTTGACATGTCAAACAGGGCTTTAAAGCATGCTTAATGACCCCATTTTGTTTGAAAAATGGCCTTCATAGAAAACTCTTGAAGGGCTGATTGAATTTCGGGTTGTGGCCGCAGTAAAAATGTACAAACTCTCTCACGTCCTTCTGAAGGGCAAGCCATAGCTGCACCGCCGCCTCTGCCGGGGCACCTCCTCATCGAGTCATTTTAAGGCCATATTTCCATTCCAGCATGAGACGCTCCAGCATTTGGAGCCATACGTGATGCTAAATGAATGATGGCGACATCCGCTCTGTGTGGCACTATGTTTGGGTTCATCAGCTGGGACTTCGCTTTTATGGCGATGATGAAAAGTTGTGGTTGCATAAGCCACCCTTACAAAAAAGACGGTGTCTCAGAACGGAGTGTGGTATTTAAAGCAGAGCTACATGAGAGAATAAAGCTACATGTATACAAATAGAGGCAGGAGGGGGAAAAAAACCCCAAAAAAAACGAGTAGGCTGTGCATTTGTAATTGGAACAGTAAGCTAAAAGCTTAAAATAAGACAGGCTGTTTAGATCACAGTCGGTGCAGCGCCTATGGCAAAGCTGTAAGGGGTGTTTAGGAAAATATACAAGGATTCTGCACGAAAATACACCCCCTCTCACCAAAGCAGCAACAAACACAAACACACACACACACACACACGCTGTGTAACGTTTTCTTGAGTACACAGCTATGGCCACAATGCTGCTGCACACCTAACACAATCTAATAAACCTCCTCTGATTGGACAGTTTTTTTCAAATTAATGCTGAAATTTGGAATAAAAGCAAGCGCTGTTTTCAGCGGTAAATATAAATATGCACAAATGTGTATTTTTGTGGCATAGTGACCCATCCACAAGGCGCATGCCACTCTAACATTAACGTTAAGGGTAATCTTTGCTCTATTGTTACAACAGAATATAGGAAAACAGCGCTGATATAATAGGGAGCAAGAAAAATGTCCTGGTTCTTACACCTCCAATCAATTTATGCGCTTTGTTAAAACAAGAATAGCGTTCATTAGGCGACAGAACATCGCATGAGGCTTCCATGATGACCGACATAAACCTACACACATTTAGGAAGGATTATTACTGCGATTATCCATTGAAACACTTTGTCAACCTGATAAAAAAAAGCCAACAGATGCTTGTCGGAACAAAGCTTTACTAACGTCGATATAGTTCATTGTTATAACAGCCTGATGTAGGTGCTGTGTAGCCCTATGAACACTATCCTGCGTTTATCCATCCACACATCCCATACACATTCTGTCCCATTTCTTTTTATGTGAAAGTGAAAAAGTGAAAGTGACTATTCTTGTCATTGCGAGGTCACAGCACAGCACACAGTGAACCACAACGAATTTGGACCTCTGCATTTAACCCATGCACTCAAACACCGTGCAGCAGAGGGCAGCTATTGAAAGCGCCCTGGGAGCTGTGACGGGGACGGTACCTTGCTCAAGGGTACCTCAGGGCAACCTACTGGTAAGGGGTTTCAACCCACAATCTTCCGATCCGGGGCAACTCCCTAACTACTAGGCAACCGCTGCCCTTATGTGAGTTTTATACAGTTTTTATAGTTTATTTTTGCCCCATTGTGTAAAATACAGCAAACAGGCCAGTGATAGTGCAGTTATCTTCTTCTTTCGGTTGTTACCATCTCGCTGCAATGGATCAACTCCATTTCTTCCGGTCTTCTGCATCTTCCTCTTTCAAACCAACTACTTGCGCGTCCTCTCTCACCACGTCCATAATCCTCCTCTTTGGTCTTCCTCTTCTCCTCTTTCCTGGCAGCTCCATCTTCAACATCCTCCTCCCGATATAATCCTCGTCTCTCCTCTGGACATGTCCAAACCAACGCAACCTTGCTTCTCTAACTTTGTCCCTAAAACGTCCAACCTGCGCTGTCCCTCTAATATAGTCATTTCTAATCCTGTCCATCTTCCATGAAAGTCTTACCATCACCAGTTATAAGTGTATCTCAGTAAAGATCATGCACTTATTTTTCAATTACACATCATGTGACCCCAAACTTTTGCACATGTCCAACATCCACACCTTACCCTGCATTAACTATGAAGACAGTGCTCCAGTAAGAAGCCTCAGCCTAAAGGGGACCACAGTGTTGCCTCTGTGCAGATGTGTACATTCATCATCTCAGATCATTAACCACTATAAACCGCTGGGGGCAGCAAGTGGCTCCACACTTCGCTTTCTCACGAAGAGCTTTATTATTTGCACGCTACTTGCATTGTCCTTATTTAACAATCGATCAGTTACTGCAGAATAAATAAAGCAGAATAAAAACGCAAAAGCAAAAAGAGGTCCCTCTAAGTTCATTAAATGCTATTAATGACTTCCAAAATGGCATCATTATCTGACCCATAATGACCGTCAATTTAGGCCGATGCATCATGGCCGGAGTGAAATCAGTTAACGTTGGCAGAATGAGTCCCTGTGAAGGAAGCAGTCTAATGAGGAACCTAATTGGGAAACATGCCTAAACAATCACATTGGGCTCAAAATTTGTTGACTAGATCTGTAATCTCAGATCAGTTTGCTTATGTGATCTTCTACGATCTTTTCATCCATAAAGCCTCTAAGATCATAAGATTCAAATACTGGGTACACCATCCTTACAGCTCTAGCCCATAAGAAGTTCTGAATGGTCATCCACAAGGCGAATCTAGTTCATTTCATTCACCACCCAAAATAAAAGAGAGCTTTTAAAGGCTTTAAACACTTCAAACATCCGGTTCCTATTCTCAGCACTCTTTGCAACACTCACTCCATGTTAGACCACACTGATTATCTTTGCTTTAATTTGATAATCAGGCACGTATTTGTTATGTTTATTTAGTAAGAAGATGAATAAACTAGTCACGAGTCTAGAGTTTAAGGGTTTCAAGCATAAAGATGTTCATTTAGCGCTCTTGAAGACGCAGCGTCACCGATCGACACTGAAAGTTGACCAGTCGGTTTGCTTTTAAAGGCGGGAAGCCGCATCCTGGGCGGAATTACGTAAGCTAACGATGGCAGAATGAGCACATGTGAACATCTAACAGCTCCTGACACGACTCCAGAGGAGGAAGACATGGAGGACACTTTCCTGTGACAGCGTGCAGGCAGGGTGTAGCTGTCTCTCCAAACAGAGGTGACTGGTTGGGGTGTGTGTGTGTAGGTGTAGGTGTGTGCGTCTGTGCGTCTCGCAGACAGACTCCAACGGAGCGGCCTAATTGGTTCTCCTGCTACCTCAGCATGAGTCTAAACCCCACAATGCCCAATCAGCTCTCAGCAAGCAAAGCCAGACTAATCCATCTACTGCCAGACATCTTCCCTCAGCATCATCATCATCATCATCATCATCATGGCCTGCTGTACTTCTGTTTGTAGGTGTGCCAGCTATGATTTATGAACGTCAACATTGTTATTCTTTGGCCGATGGCACCGCGGCAGAATCACAGACAGATTATCATTATTATAGAGTATTATGTACACCGAACATCACTGATGAAGCGAAAGTGAACGTCACTATTTGTCATTGTGAAGCACAGCACACCATGAACCACAACGAAACGCACACTCTGCTTTTCACTCACACGCATACGTGCAGCAACGGGGAGCTTTTTAAAGTGCCTGGGGAGCAGTGATGGGGACGGTACCTTGCTCAAGGGTACCTCAGGGTAACCTACTGGTCTGAGATTGGAATCCACGACCTTCAGATCCTGGGCCAGCTCCCTAACCAGTAGGCCACCGCTGTCCTATATAACTAGGAATCAGTACTTTACTCAATGAATACCTTTTCTGACTTTCTTCCTTTAATTAGCTTCATTTTAACACCAACATCTACACTTTGTACTAATTTTCTGAACACACTTTAGCTTTAATGCACTGGGGGAAATGATCTATTATTTTTAATTAGCATCACCATCCCAGCACCATGACCCATTTCAGCCTGAATGGAGAAAAACACACAGAAAGGAGGATCCCTCCATGTGTCCATCGAGCCAGATCATGTCAAGAACATTGCCTTACGTGACCTTACAGCGAAGAAAGGGAAACGGGACCTCTGAGAAAAGGTGTGCACTGAATGTGATGTCCGTAACAGGAGAACCGGTAGAGAAACGGATGAAAGCGAAGCAGTGGAAATCAAGTAGAAATGTATTTCATAGAGCAGCTCCACTTTTACATTCTGAGAGTCTGTACTTTTTACTTTTATGCTCCAAGTGCATTTCAGAGCCTGCAATTTCGACTCTTATAATGTATATGTCGTTCTACATTTACATTTTCTTTCAGTATTTACTATTATTATTATTCTACCTCTTATTATTGTATTTTTACAACTTCTTAACATGCATTATGAAAGAACACAAGCATATTTGGGGATTATTACAATGCAACAGAGCTGCGGTATCAAAGCACTTACACCATTTATATGTTACTTCTTCAACACACCACTTTACCCACACATGCAGAGCAGCAGCCCGTCGTCAAACACATCAGGCACGGCAGAGCTTTACAAAAGTGACAGAGCACTTGTTCACAGAGCCACAAAACTGCTGGTGCATTTTGCTCAGCCTAAGTCAATTCATTGCTGCTCTTTCTCCTGCGCCTCCTGAGGGATGCTGAAGCAGGCCGCATTAACCCTCAACAAACAGCATGTAAACGCATTACACTCTGACATCTCGGAGACTGCAGGGACTTGCCGAGCCAGAGCGCAGGCTGCCGAGCACAATGTCATCTCCAATACCTGGAGGAGGGGGGGTTTGGGAGGAGGGGGGGGTTTGGGAGGGTGGGGATACAGCAGGCAGCATGGACGCCCCTCTAATCCCAGCTAATCTGCAGGGGAGCGTGTGGGGAGGGTGCACAGAGATATGGATAGGCGTAATCTGAGCTGCAGAGGCACGAGCACAAGAACTGTGCTGAGACAGACAAAGAGGGATAAGGCTAATCTGAATTAGCTGAGAAGGAGATGGAAGAATGGGGACAAAACCAAAAATACAGAGGTAAAATGTTAAAATGGGGAGTCAAAGGGTCAGAATGGGGGAAAAAATAAAATTCAATCGCTTCAACAAATTTGCCAAAGATGGAAAATGGTAAGGAGGGATTTTATAGAAAGAAAAAAAAAAAAAACACTCAAAATTAGGAAAGTCCAAGCGATTGTTCCTGAGCATTTTAAAGAAACTCTGTTTTAAGACAAGAAAAACGGGGTCCATTTAAGAAGCTTTATTTGAGCGTTAGAGGCCCATCACTGCCAGAGCCGACCTGCTGTTTGTGTACATTTCTTTGAAGTTTCCCCTGACAACTGCAATTTGTGCAAAAATGAATGAAATCAATGCAAGATAAAGCTTTTTCTTCAAAACGCTTATCGAGAAAGGCTAAAGGTAGTGATGGGGGGCTGCTGTCCAGCGGTGTTTGGTGATTTATCTGCTGTAACACACCTACAGATCCTGCTAATTAACTACTGTGTTGAATCAGGTGTGTTTGAGCAGCGATATTACCCAACTGTACCAGACAGCAGCCCTCCAGGACCTGAACTAAGTGCCCATGGTATAGTGTTTCTCTATATCCTACTATAGTCAATTTAAAAAGAAAAAACCCTGGGGGCCCATTGTAGCCCAGGCTCAGAGAATAAGCTTCATCTCTAAAGAGCTTACTCTATAGTGAGCCTCACACAGGGCAAAAAAAAAAATATATATATATACCTGCATTTTGGGATGCTGGATTTCATTACTATTGGTAAGGACTCACTTTGTGGCAAACAAATAAAACAATATTGTTTTACTGATCATATTTCCAGCAATGTAAATGAAAAAAAAAAATCTATCAAATTTACAATTTCAAGCATGGAGTCATTTTCTAAAGGACCAGCATCGACCTATATCAATATGTGGTCTGAGAGCTGCACACCTAGAGAGAGAGAGTGTGTGAGTGTGTGTGTGTGTGTGTGTGTGTGTGTGTGTGTTTGAGCTACAGGGATTGCTCAGCTACCCACCGTGTCCTGCGCGCAGTGAGGCGGGTGATCTATGGATGGCAATAGGCACTGAGTGGTGGTGTTTGGCCCCCTGAGCCGGGCGTGAACGCTGGGGTCCTGTGGGGGAGTCTGAGCCTGCCATGACCCTCGGGACCAGAGCCAGGAGGCAGAGGGCCATGCAGCTGGCCCTGGACAGGCTCCAGCGCATGCAGGGCTGCAGCTGCAACCTCAGACCCCCAAGCATGTTACCCCAAAAGGGCCCGGACAGGAGAAAAGATGGGGTGCGGGGGCAGAGAGAGCAGCAGGATGCACTCAGGGGTGCTTCAGTCCACCCGGTGGCCCATGCTCCTTATGTGCCGTATTACGCCCAGATGCACACACTCACTCACACCTTTCAGAGGAAAAAGAAAAATGCTGGTACGATAATCCACAGAGGAAACAAACGGTGGTGGGTAAAAACAACCTCAGAATCAAACGGTAGTCCTTTTTCTTCTGCTCGTCAGTTACGAAAAAATCCACAGCAGTTTTGCAGCTGAAGACACACCACTTTTAACCATTGTGGAAAAAGAGCCATATATAGGACACTCTCACAGCTGGAGAGAGAGGGAGCACTCCGGGAGAGTCTATTCCTTCCCTGTTCTCTCGATCTTCCAAAAAGCAAGCTGGCGGAAACTCTAGCCAAGCATCGGCATCCTGAAGCGCTTGGACGTGCAGATCCAATATATTTGCTAAAGGTTTCTAT
>CM029379.1:19593499-19688499 GCA_017165825.1 Hepsetus odoe | reverse complement strand
CACATCGGAAGACGTGCGTGCGATTCCCTCACCAGTAGGTTGCCCTGAGGTACCCTTGAGCAAGGTGCCGTCTCCGTCACTGCTCCCCGGGCGCTTTCAATAGCTGCCCACTGCTGCACGGCGTTTGCATGGGTTAAATGCAGAGGTCCAATTTCATTGTAGTTCACTGTGTGCTGTGCTGTGACCTCCCAATGACAAGGGTTGTCACTTTGCCTTTCACTTATTTTATATTTTTATTCGTCATAATATTCCATGTCCAGTCCTTTTGTTCAGATTCTGGGAAAAGGTGTGGCTGTAAGCCTACAACAAAAAAATCTGTGGTTGGCCCAAAGTCAAGCTCTGGGCAACACAGATAACAATATGGAACTGGCCTGAAATGAGACCAACTAACGGGCTGGGAAACCGTTTAAAGAGCGATCAGGAATCAAGATTAATGCATGTATGACAAAAATTCTGGGCTTCTTGCTTTTCTCTTTAATTTATAGCACTGTTCACAGCTCCGATCAATTTCTGCAACCAGCCATGATGTAAATCCATCTGGTGTCCCACTGCTTTACTCTACTACACTTTAAATGCTAATGGGAAGTTCATGAACTGCATGGCTTACACAGTGAATGACCCATTTGACTTCCATTCTCTATGAACTGCAATATTGGAATATTGGGGACGAAAGTCAGATTTCTGAAGAAAAAAAAAAGCTGCCAGTGTTGATCATGCAGAGACAGTAGCACCCAAGACTTAAAAACGGAAAGCCTCTTTAAATCGGAAATTCACGGTGCACAAATCTGCCGGGCAATAAAGCCTTTAACATTGATTCGGCACATCGGATCCAAGCAGCCTGAGCTTAAAGACAAAACCTGCGTTCTTTGAAGTCCTGAAAGCCACCACTGCGACAACTATGGCTACACTGGGACTTGGGTCTTGTTGCTGAGAAACAAGCACAAGGTCTGCTTAGACCTACTTAAATCAAAATGCAATTAAAGGCAGATTTCCTCATCCAGGTGATTGATGACCTGCTCGTGTCCAATTTTTACATTTATTTATTTATTTTTCTGGTTTATTAAGACATTAACAAAGAATAACAAAACTCATTATTATTTCATTTGCAAGTTCGGTGATTTTCCTTTAGGCCCCGAAATTTAAAGATGTGTTTTCAAGCTCCAGTAAAGAACTGTATTACCAACAAGCTTGATTATAACGCTGCAGACAGAAAGTTTCTGCTGTGCACAGGCAACCTGATCTCGGATACACTATTGGACATATTTGGCTTTAGGGCCATTCCTGGTTTATGAATATTTTGGGGGGAAAAATCCATGACACTGCAGGCACTAACTCATAGCTATGAGTCAGGGATACTGACTTTTCAGAAACTGAACCACATAATGCAAATCAGAGGGCAAAGGGGGGGAAGAGGTACAACATGTGCAGTTTCCGGCCATAACCGTTCTGATGAAACCGCAGGGAGAAGAATTCTTAGGTGGAGGTGATGCCAAGAGGAATTAGTCAGCCAAGACGAGCTGACAAAGCAGGAGACAATATGAGGGCGAGTCTGTCCCATTTGTTAGCATTATGACCTAAAGGCATCCCTCTTTTCAGCCTGCCCGATTGGTATGTTCGTTTAAAGGGAAAGTGATGACTTTTGGCACACAGTGAACCACAATGAAACTGTATCTCTACATTTTACCCAGGATAACACATGCAGCAGGGGGCAGTCATACATCCGGTGCCCAGGGAGCACTGATGGGGACAGTACCTTGCTCAAGGGTGTCTCAGGACAACCTTCTTGTCCGGGATTCGAACCCATTACCTTCTGATCCCGAGTTCTAGTCCTTAGCTACTAAGCCACCACTGTCCCAAGTCAAACCACTGAGGAACTGCTCTTGATCCCCTCATCAATACCTTTACAACCCCAACCAACAAGACCATGTATTAATCAACGCTCCCCACCCTTGAAGTCCACTGCACTTTTCTTTACCAAGTGCCTCCATTGGGTCGTCCCCTCTTATTTTTAAGCAAAGATTTCGTCTCGTATGCTACCACTCAGCATCCCTTTAAACCGCATGTCCGCGCGGCTGCTTCAAAGTTGCTTTGCAATAAAACAGACTCGCTCGTGGTTTCTGACACTGCATCAAACAAGACTCAAGAGTTTTCAAGCCCGCTACTACTGTTTTCATCTGTATGACTCAGTTTTGTCCATTTCTTTAGATAACAGCACACCACACAGTGTCAGAAAACATCTAAACAAGCCTCTCCAGCACGACTAGACAGATTCATATTCTCCGAGGCAAGTGTGAGATGATCTAGTCCTGCAGTTAGAACAAGCCTAACTTTGTTCCTTTACAGACTTCTAGTTTACTGCAAAAGTACAGACGCCAACTTATGCGCTGACTATACTAGAGGTGAATGGAATTTCTTTTCCACCAATTATCCTCCCTGGGCTGAATCAACGTGACTCTCCGGGACTTTTCGCATCTAGCAGAGATCCGAGTAGGCAAGGTTTGAAATGGGAAAGCCTTGTTGCAGAGCCAAAAACAAACAAACCAAAAAAGAATTCTCCAAAAAAACAAAAAAAATCATACCCAGGCCGCCTTGATTGAAGCTTTAATCAATTGCTTGATTAAGTGCTTAATCAAGCACTTAGGATGCAAAGTAAAGTACCATCTGGCAAAGCAAATACCAGAACAAGGGAAAACAGCATGTAAACTCACTTAAAGAAAAAAAGGTGGCAACAAGAACCGATGCACAGTAAATTATTTAGTCACAACTGAATTATGGCACTGGAATATGCAGCTGTTCATAATCAGACAGACAATTCCTGCATAGCAGTACACAGTTCTTAACATGGGCTGCTTGACTATTTATAAGAAATCTCCACTTTCCGTTCAGTGCACAAGTCCAGCCTTATACATTTATAGCATTTAGCAGACGCTCGTATCCAGAGCGATTTCCATGTCCTAATTACAGGGACGGTCCCCCTGGAGCAACATGGGCTTAAGGGTCTTGCTCAGGAACCCAGTGGTGCTGAAGGTGGGATTCAAACCTGCAACCTCCTGGTCCATAGGAGAGTATCCTAGACCATCGGCGTCACTATACCGCTGTATAGAAGTCATCTTATTTGAAATGGAGCAGGGGCCGGTCCGTAGGTTACTGTAAGGGTTTGTGATTACAAAATGATATATTAGGTCTTTTCACAGCAATCTAAATAATGTGTATATAATAACGACCACAGCCATCCAAAACGCTGCATTCAAGATAACACCTGCATCTTGATTTTAGGTAACGATTCGGAAAGTCAAAGCCGAAACCCAAGCCTCGATTGTTTCTTTGCAGTCTCAAAAAGCCAACCCTTCTCCCCACTGTCTCATGAATGGGCCGGATAGAAACCGGATATAAACATCATAAGCAGACGTTACAGCTGAATTTCTCTGCCTGAAGTCTGGCTTCATTTCTTCCCTGGCTGTTCAGCCGGTCAGACTCAGACGTGTGTGTAAACACACACTGCACCCTCCTGTGAGCACCGTGGAGTGGTTTTGGGTTTCTAACAAAGTCTGTGTCTGATGCTTCAGACAGTTCTCATTGCTTTTTGCTTTACCAGTCTGCTGCTGAGAGAAAAAAAACATCAACTCACTGAAAAAGGCTTTAGAGAAGAGACATGAAACTAGTCTGAAATATACGTGTCTGCAGGTGAAACGTGCAAAAAATACTCCCGTTCAGACAGGGTAAGACTTTATTGTTGCATTCACAAGGCTACAGGACATCTACATAAGCCTGTTATAACAAGTGGCAATTATCCTTATTAACGTTTAATGAGACTTAAGCCTTCATGACCTTGAACTACATTAACATTTAAAAGGCCGCTGTGTCCTTTTTTATTGCAAATTCTAGGTTGAAGGCAGCACAGGTTTGTGTAAATGTCATGCATTTTTTATGATGTAACCTTAAAGCAATACATATGGCATCCACCAAAGATTAGGGGTTCATGATTTGGTCTAATTTTGACATCAATAACAGAACCGAATCATTGGAATAAATCATTCAATGTGATTTGTAAGTGAAATGAAAGTGAAACACAGCACAGTACACAGGGATACAAACGCTTTTGCTTTTCATCCTTACACACACATGCAGAAGGGGGGCAGTGATGGGGACGGTACCCTGCTCAAGGGTACCTCAGGGCAACCTACTGGTATGGGATTCGTACCCATGACCTTCTGATCACGGGGTGTGGTCCCTAATCATTAGAGCACTGCTGCCCCATTTACAACATCATGCTTTGTACCATTGATCAAATCTTCACAACCTCCAGCCTGAAGACGCGAGGAAGTGTTGTTTACGAAGAGAACTGGCAAGAAAAATCAACTAAGAAAGGGTGTCACGTGTGATCTACTAAAGAGTTTGAGAAAGAGAAGATTGAATTATCGCATGTTTAATCAAATCACAAAGATTGTAATCTACGTTTGCTGCTGTATTTGCTTTTCTTTTGCTTTTAAAAGTGAAAGCTATGAGCTACAACCTATTATATAATGTGTGAGTCTTAATTTGCTTTTACCATAAGCTGCTGCCTTTGAACGAAAAGATTTTGAAATATGTGGTAATTTCAGTCATTTACATTAACGGTTTTCCCAATGATGGCATCTCCAATGGCATATCTCACATCTCCCAAAGCATGCTAATCCCCTGCTCGGCTACTTTTTACCAGCAAACATCTTGTTTTCCTTCAGTTTTAGAGTATTATATAAAGATAAATCAATATTTACGATGGTAAATGTGGCATGCTGCTGCATAGGTAGAAGGTTCTGGGTTTGATTCCCAGTCGGGAATGTGTGGACACAGGGTGTGGACACAGGGACAGTCTGTGTGGAGTTTGCATGTTCTCTCTGTGTCTGTGTGGATTTCATCTGGGGGGGTTGTCCCAGGTTCTCCCAGCCCAAAGACATGCAAGTCTGCTAAATTACCCCTTTTGTGAGTATACTGGTCCACCTATCCAGGGTGTTTCTCCGCCTTTTACTTATGAACACTGGGATTGGCTCCTGCACCACCCAATGTCCCAGAACAAACAGATAATGCATTCATCCATTATCTAGATAAAATATTTAAAATAGCCCAGTGTTCCAATGCTATTTAACAACAAGAACAAAAAAAAACAGATTTAAAACTCAACTAACTGTACCTGTTCATAAAAGCTCATCTGCTCCCGGAGAATACATGGTGTCCTCACAGCAAGATTAATATCAGCTCTGATCTGAGAGACTTACTGTAACATGCAGCGTGATTATTCATCACTGATGAGAGTCCGATGCAGAATTAATTAAATGCTACAGAGACAGGATATTCTCTTCTTATCTGATGTATCTAAGCCTCTTTCATTAAAAGCACAGGCACTACCTGGCTTAAAAAAAAAGTTGAGAGTTGCTGTCTAGCACTACAGTGTTAGAGCCTCAAAAAACAATATTAAACTTTATTCACAAGCATTATCTCCCAAAAGTGCGATTAATGTTCTTGGGTGCTAGTAATGGGCAAGACCAAAAGCTGTCCCAATGTTTTAATGGGCTGGTATGCCAGCCGTGTTTAAAAGAGCCATAAAAGATGAAAAAACCTAAGAACCAATGACCCTCTTGCTTTCACAAAAAGCTAATATTTGTGATATTTCAACAAGTGAGAAAGATCCTACCAATTTTGTTGGTATTTGACCCATGCGCAGATATACAAATTCACATATGATGATTTGAAAATGCCTTAAAACGATGATAAAATTATAATATTCATAAATTACTTACTCTATTAACTACAGTCATGAGGAGAAGCTGCAGTCAATCCCTGCCTCGACAGCTTATCTGGCTCATTAAGAGTTTGATAATTAGCTGATTAGCTGTATTGGGTTAGCAGGGCCATAAAGAACAGATGAAACTATAAAAGTAGAGAAACTAGGAAGAAATTAAGAGGCAAAAACTTTATCATACAGGAAATCTGGAGAACTGTTCCTCGACAAGTTAAAAATAGAAGAAAGTCTGGCTTTTGGTGATACATTATGAAGAAATAAGGGGTCTCAAGGCTTTTGAACTGCACTCTATGCCATGCCAGAGCACAGAGACCCAAATAATATGGTGTTTTGCTTTCCAAGTGTCCGAACTCAGCTCACTGGAACTTCTGCATGCAATTGTACATCCCAACTTCAGCTCTTTGGAAGAATCTAGAGTTAAGACTTGGACAGGAACAATCCTATCTTGTCTAGTATGATAAAAATTACCATAAAAAATCAATGCTATACATTTTCTACTTCAGTGATTGACAGCAAAGTTCTGTTGTGCCAACTCAGACCTCAGTGTTTGTTCGCTTGTGATGGGGGAGAGGGAGGGCCCATACCCATAGAGTTTGGTCTGCTGCACTGACTGTGGAACGCTAGGATAAAACCTGTCTCCTGTCTAGGATACACAGATTTTTCAACGCTCACTTATTTCTTTCCAGTAAATGTGAACCTTCTTACGTTCCCTGAACTCACAGACTCTGCAAACCTGTTTGCAGCTCCTTAGAATCACACCGTTCCCAATTAAATGACATCAGCGACAGATACACACATGCAAACTGCTGCACTCTCTGGACAAGGTCCTGCTCTATTCTTTCTGCAATTGTCCCTGCAGTGGGACACACACACATCAGTTGACCTTCTGTTTGGAAAACAATCTTCATTCATTTTGAATTTTTCTCTTTCGTCCTCTAATGCCTGAACGAGTCCTCCGGGTGCTCCCTCGCTCTGGTTCACGAAAGGCCATCTGTTCATTTTCAGAGAGTTAGGGGCGAAACAGAGGGTGGACTTAATTTCATTATTTGTCAACCTTGTATGAGTGTCTGAGAGTGGCTGCTTGCTGTTGTTCAGAATTCTAATCTTTCCTGGAAAACAACTGGTTGACTCGTCCATGCTCCACCCACAAAAGTTACCTCTTGATTTTTAGTCTCATGGGACTAAACGAAGCTACTCCTACATAAGAGAGTGTGTTAATAAGCGCTAATGATAAAGGTCACAGCGTCAGGATAGATACGTTTGCATCTGTTGTGTAAACAGAGTCTATGCTTGAAGGTAATAAAGTGCAGCTGGACGGCCCAAATCAAGACAATGATTTAATCTTAATGCTTAAGGCTCATTATACTCCATGCTAACAGCTACCTAGTACACGTGTTCCGGCACAACAGAGGAGAGGAGGAGAGAGAGCTTTGCTGTAAAGACTTTTATTTTGTAAATTCTTCTCATAATAAACTGATTACATTTCCTACAGAGTTCAATCCCTTTGAGAATTGCTGTATCATCTTAACAGTGATGTCTGTTCATTTTCTCATTTTGGGTTTAATAATATACAGATTTCTTTTAAACACTGACATTTGGAGTTTATAAGAAATGCATGTATAATGTTATAATGTTTAAATGTATTTATCTTTGTTTTTATGAGCATTGTTGGGTTAATACTTCAGTTTCACCATTGGGTTCCTGAGCAGAACCCTCAACCCCGAGATGCTCCAGGGGGACTGTCTCTGTAGTTAGGAAATGGAAGTCACTCTGGATAAGAGCGTCTGCTTAATGTTGTAAATGTAAATTTAAATCTTAATCGTGTTGTTGGAGGAGCCTGTTGACCTGACGATTTTAAAAGAATAGTTTGAAAAAGAATTTTCCATAAATGGCACTTTAGAATACAAAAAACTGCATTTTGTACTCAATTTACAACATACCATCATTACAGCATCATAAGTGCTCAACATTACATTACGTGTGCCTTTCTACACTACACTTCATCCACACTAACGCAACTATTAAGAATTCTAATAACCGAGATACTAAACATCACCAACAGTAACAGGAAACAAATCGACTCCACTGCTCCACCAAGTCTCTTCACATCACATTTCACTGTATTCATTTGTCCTTATTCTCCACTTTCCCTAAGGGCTCCTTACTTAGTCTCGGTCCAGTCCATCTGGTCAGTTTGTGCAGGAACACGGCAGAGAATAACGCAGATCTCCTTTCTGGATGAAAATGAGTGATGGTCTAAAATGGGGAAGCAGGTTTTAAGCTCTGTGTTTTAAATCTCATAAAATATTTCATGACCATCATCACTTAATACCAGCGAATGAATCTGGATTATTTCAAATGTAAAAGGAAGGAAAACAAGGTGTGAAAAACAAAACTGTGTTATTGGACTGCAGAGCTGCTGTGTGAAATTTCATATTCTTTACGCAGACGGTTTAGCAAGTTTGACTTTTGGACAATATTGACTAATGGGGCTTGTAGGTCGGGACTTGTCGTCATCTTCTAATTACAGTGTAAGGCATCAAAAATGGAATTCACACATCTCCACTGACCTTTGAAATGTCAGAGAGGCCATTTGTGATGGCTGCAGGGAATAGCAAAACAGGAGAAATGATTTAGCAAGAGATTTGCATTCACACAGTCTCAGAGCGAGCAGCTCAAGCTCACCTGTCTTACCTCCCATTCAACCGTCCTGGTCCATAAGCAGTGCGTCTGAGAGAAAGGTGCACCACTATTATGAGCATGGGGTCTATGTAACTCCCCTGGGGTTGTAAAAAATACCTTCAGTGCTGTCAAACTGTCTCATCTTTGGCATATTGAGTAGATCAAATGAAAAAAAACGGGATGTTCCAATCAGACATGCTGCAAAGTGCCTAAAGATACAAGGTTCTAGATAAAGAAGTTCCAACCACTCAGCGTTCAGCATCATCAGTAATCCAACCATCATTCTGATTATCTGTAATCCACTTTTGTTTCTTCACTGCTTTGTTCTGCTTAAATCATTCAAAGGGTATTTAAAAAACAAAAAACAATCCTACAGGTACTGGACTGAAAACGAGTGTCCTTCAGGAAGAAGGAAAACTATCCATCAGCATACGAGAAAGTCTGGCTTTGGAGGCAGATGTATGAAGAAATGAGGGGTGATTCAGGACTTTTGCACTTTTTTATAGAAATGTAATGTTGAGAAATGACGTAAAGAGGGTCCCGCGGTAAATTAAAAACTCAATTAGGTGTTATATAAAGAACCTTTAAGGAAGAAGTCATTAATCATTAAATAGTGGTGGCATTTTCTTAGCAGTGTGCACTCTCTGGCTGTGTGTGAAGCGAGATAATGAGCGCGTGGCAGCAACGCCAGCTCACTTACCATCACTGCACAGCGGCCCTCCGAACGAGGTCATGCTGCAGTCACAGCTGAAGCCCTCCCACTGCTGCAGGCACACGCCCTGATTCGCACAGGAGTCCTCCTGACAAGTGGTGCTTGGGCCTAGAGAGACAGACAGAAAGAGAGAGAGACAGACAGAGAGAGAGAGAGAGAGAGCGAGAGAGATGCTCAGCTTATTGCTTTTCACTTTGAGCACAAGCCGAGCGGTATGTCTCAAATCGGCTCATCTCAGCCACTTTCATAACAGCGTCTGTGCCAGGGACAGGGCTCTGAAATGGTTGGAAAAAAGTTTCAAATATAATAAAACGTCATTAATAAGTTTTGAATCAGCCTCAGATTCCATATGATTTCATTCAGCGCAATGCAGTCTGCAAATCTTACGCGTCCAGTTCTTAAATCGGTCACTTGTATAGAACGTGATGAAAGAAGGAAAATGTCTAATATGTGTTATTATAATAAGGTTGAGTGAGATTTAAATTTTTTTTTTTTTTTACGGGAGCCAAGTTATTAAGATATGTTTACAGAATGGTCAGTGTCGTTACATGACCTTACATTTACTGGAGAGCTAAAATTTACAGATCACGCTTTGTTCGTCTGTTATAGAAGCGATGATACATAACGTAGCCCCTGAGGTTGGAACTCATTTATGCAAAAATCGAAACTCAAAATAACGGGTTTCTCTTTGAGCCCTGGCCAGGCTACAGACTTATTTCACACTTGGCAAGTGAATAATCGTCTGAGTATATTAGGGTGTTACGATACACGTATTAATAACTGTTTTTTATGCAAGAAGTGAGGAAATGTGTGCTGTGAATACGGTTGAATTAAAAGCAGATCCGACATTTTCAGCTATTGGTTAACAAACACCTTCCCATTCGTGAGAGACAAGAAACCGATTAGACTGCACTTGAAATCATTTACGGCTTTACCGAGTTAAACCAGGCGTCGTGCTGCTGGAAATGTACAGTTTATTGGAGGAGAATCTGCATCTAAGCCTGTGTTCATAAAACCAGCTCATCAACCACACAAATAAGATATTTTAAAGTTATTTTTATTTGGATTTATTCAGATGATGTTTATTTTTTACCTCTGTGTGCAAAATATAAACCTGGTCACTTCATGTGACGAGTATCTGGAATTTGCACTGATCAGAGTTTCGCCGAATGCATTTACACTAACACGTGTCTCAGATCAGCCAGGCTAAAACCTGCCTACTATGTGCTGCTCCTCATTTTTCTTTTCTAGTCCAAAGATATTTTAATCAGCGCTTCTAAGAAGACGGCAGTTATTCACAGTCATCAGTGCTTGTGTTAAAACACAAGCCCTTTCCCAACTGGGATTCCATGGATCCTGTGAGATCCAATCAAAAGAGGACAGTCCTGTCACTTCATACTTGGCATTAAAACGTCTCATCGTACACACCTTGGTGACAACTTGTGATCGGATCACACTTCCCCACTTTATATGCAAATAAATGTGCATTTACATGAACGGCAGGCAGCTGTGAATGTCCGTCTGTCACAGTGCGGGAAGCTGTGGCCCGGCGTTTTTGAGACTTAGCCGCAGTGTTGGAAGGCTGTGGGTTTGAATCCCGGAGCAGTGGTAGCCTTGAGCAAGGTACCATCCCCATCACTGCTCCCTGGGTGGTATGGCATAAATGGCAGTTCAGATTAACGTCATGAAGAGGACGCCAGCTCAGCAAGTGGCTCAATTTTAATAAGACAACAAGGCAAGGTGAAGCGCTTTTGAGGGGGTTTGCTTCATCAGATTTGTGTTTTAATGCATCTTGGATACATTTGCGCCTGTTTTTTGATGTGGCTTTCCTCATCGGGGCGTAATCCTCAAGACCCATCAGGTGACCAGGTGTGAACAAGGCCGATGTGCATTATAATGTGAAACCGCGTGTACTGTTACACCCCTGGGATATTTGCACAAGTTGATAGGCAACAATAGCTGCTTGAGACAACCCATCCTTGCTGACAGGCATGCTCACACGTACAGACGGATGAGACCAATCAAGCAGGAACCGAAGCTGCTCCTTTTATTGTGAGGAACATTCGTTTCTATGAAGATGGGCCGACCGTGTGACGAACAGCACAGTCAATTTGCAAGAACAGACACAAATCTCCCGTCCCAGATACGGCCATTGAATCAACCTCATTACCATTTCTTCCCACGATGATTTCTTGCCACCGTATGTCCAACGGTTTGAAGACACCCCTTCTAATTAGTGAGTTGAACTATTTTATGGTGCACAATGCTCCACAGAAAAGTTCTGCCACTGATGAGCCTAAGGCTACCTGTCCCAAAGAGGCATATAGGGTTATAAAGCCCCCAGCGCTGGGCTGTGGAGCAGTGGAACCATGGATGGATGAGCGGTGAGCTTTGTGATCCAGAACTGATCTTCCAGCAGTATGTGATCTCACTCATGCTCTCATAGCAATTAAATCCTCACAATTATGCTCCAACATCTGATGTATAGCCTTCCAGTTACTGCAATAAACGGGGTGTTTCAGAGGAACTTTGGTACATATAGTGTGTACACACACACACACACACACACACACACACGTGTACATGGTCAATACAAAACTACACACAGGGCTCACACGTTGAGTATGCTTGACCTGAGGAACAACCAAAGCAGAGGCACATACAGTCTTGTTTCTATCCACGTTTAGAGTTGTTTATGAGATTTACAGCACTTTAATAGTTTTAATCAGTTTAGCATCAAAATCCTGAGAGTGTAGTTTCTACTAAATGAAAGATGGCACAACACCACTTCTTCATTTCTGATGCATAAGCTGATGACGAAACCTAGAGTTCTGACAATTCCCCTTCCAGTATCAATCTCATATTCTTTCAGAACGACTCAGCTCTGTGTTTTCATTCAAAGAACATCACGGGGGGGCATTTGTGTAGGGCTTTTACATCTACAGGACTTAGGCAAGGACTTTTATTTCTAAATATTCTATATAATGAATAAATATTTTTATATCCGCCTTTCACCCTAAAAGCACTGGGATACGCTGCAGCATCACCCACAAGTAGCTCGGACAGGAGGCTCAGAAAATGGATGGATGGATATTATCTTCCAGAAAAGCTGTAAAAAACTTTTGCAATGGAAGAAATACCATTTTTATTTTTATGTCTCTCCTTCTTCTACTTGTTCTTCATCTTTATATATATTTTTTTTTATTGTGTTATTTACTTTTTGTATTTTTCTATCCATTCCATTTACTTATTCTGGTTTTTATTTATATTAAATTAATTTCATTTTATAAATTAAATGATCATTAACTGAACGTAAAACTGACTTTTGTACTTTAGTAGCTTAAAAAGAAATGTGATTTTGCCCAGCCTGGCTGCTGTATATGGGCTGCAGTGTTTTTAACTTAAAACTTTATGATTATCACAAAAAATGAGGTTTGTGCAACCATTTAGAGCTTGAAATCTTTTAAACATCTCTATGTACTATCGTATTTAAATTTTTATAACATTTTTAGCACCATTTGCTCAAAGAATGTACATGCAGCAATTACCTGACATCAGTGTGAGTTTGGGCTGAATCTGCTACGGGATTGGATAGGATTACTTGGCCTCTGATACCAAATCCAATGTTGTCTTGCATAATACTGGCCTCACAACACCCCATATTTTACTGGTGCTACTCCCACACCAACAATGAATAGAGAGGTGAATATAGAATAGAGAATAGTGTATTTTCACCAGCTTTCAGAAATATAACCCACTGTAGGCTGAGCAAGTGAACACACAAGCAGCTGCTGACACACCTGCATGAGATGAAGGTTTTGTATGTGTGTGTGTGTGTGTGTGTGTGTGTGTGTGTGTGTGTGTGTGTGTGCGCACGTGCATAAGAGACACAGGTAGAGAGTACAGTAGCCGCCGCCTTCTTCTTCTTTCGGCTGGTCCCGCCAAAGTGGATCATCTGCCTCCATTTCTTCCGGTCCTCTGCATCTTCCTCCTTCAAACCGACCATGTCCTCTCTCACCACGTCCATAAACCTCCTCTTTGGTCTTCCTCTTCTCCTCTTTCCTGGCAGCTCCATCTTCAACATCCTCCTTCCAATATATTCCTCATCTCTTCTCTGGACATGTGCAGACCAACACAACCTTGTTTCTCTAACTTTGTCTCCAAGACGTCTAACCTGAGCTGTCCCTCTAATATACTCATTTCTAATCCTGTCCATCCTCGTCACACCCAACGAAAATCTCAGCATCTTTAACTCTGACACCTCCAGCTCCGCCTCCTGTCTTTTCATCAGGGCCACCGTCTCAAACCATATAGCATAGCTGGTCTCACTACTGTCCTGTGACAGTAGTCCTGTGTCAGTGAGAAATGTTTATGAAATGTTAGTGGAATGTTAGTGAAATGATTGAACTCATTTCAACTCGCTGTTCATGTGATTAGTGTCAGTTATCAGGAATATTATTACTCCACTGCTGTATTTGTAAATGTCACAAGTGTATTGGTCATGAACTGAAAAAAAAGTTAAGGATTTTATTAACTTTTATTTTAGTTGTAGTAGTAATAGTAGGGTTTAAACACACACCACTGCAGGGAATTTTATAATGATTAGTTCTATAATTAGTTTATTATCATTAGCTGTAAACTCCATGTTATGGAGTTTATAGCAGTGTTTCATTTCTTATCTCAGCAATCAACTATTGGCTTTCACAAAAAGTCAAGTGTGTAAGCATTTGCATGCAGGTGGTACTGAGAGCATGCTTTGGAGAATAATGATGGCGTGAGAGAAAAAATAAATAGTGGCACAGAGAACTGGAGCCCCACGGTCACGATACAAAGAAAGATGGTTGTATTCGATACGGAAAAGTCCATTCAAAAGGTGACCAGATGAATGAACGGGCAATATTCTCGGTCGAGGTGGTGGTGGTGGTGATGATGATGGAGATGAAGATGCAAGGTTGCAGGTGCAGCAGTTTCAGACTGAGTTTCAAACAAGCAAAGCTTATACCTTGCAGGTCAGCTTTCATCAATGAAACTTTTGTCAGCGAAAAAACCAACAGAGGAAAGAAAAAAGCAGAAATACGAGTTAGTAGAAATACTGAGATGGACCAGGATGTTGGACAAAGACAACATGCAGGTAGAAAATAGACAGACAGACATATATATATATATATATATATATATATATATATATATATATATATATATATATATACACACACATATACATACACACACAGTACTGTGCAAAGGTTTTAGGCAGGTGTGAAAAAATGCTGTAAACAAAGAATGCTTTCAGAAATATAAATAATGATTGTTTATTTTTATAAATTTACAAAATGCAAAGTGAGCAAACAAAAGAAAATCTAAATCAAATCAACATTTGGTGTTACTACCCTTTGCCTTCAAACCAGCATCAGTTCTTCTGGCCCCCACAGAGCCCTGATCTGAACATCATCAGTGTGTCTGGATTACATGAAGAGACAGAAGGATGTGAGGAAGCTACATCCACAGAAGATCTGTGCTTAGTTCTCCAAGATGTTTGGAACAACCTACCAGCCGAGTTCCTTCAAAAACTGTGTGCAAGTGTACCTAGAAGAGTTGATGCTGTTTTGAGGCAAAGGCAGCATCACACCAAATATTGATTTGATTTAGATTTCTGTTCATTCACTGCATTTTGTTGATTGATGAAAATAAATGATTCACACTCTCCATTTCTGAAAGCGTTTTGTTTACAGCATTTTTTCCACACTCCAAGCTTCAAAACTTTTGCATTAGTACTGTGTATATATATATATATATATATAGAGAGTTATATATATATATATATATATATATATATATAGAGAGAAGAGAGAGAGAGAGAGAGATGGGTAGATGAAAGATTGACAGATTGACAGACAGGCAAACAAATGAATAAAACGGTAATTAAAGACATTTTGAGGATGTCTATTAATTTGTCTGTTGTTGAACTGAATGTACTGGTGGTCAAATCCAAAATCCATCCAGGCCTCCTGATCGCACACTTCTGTCAAGCTGAGAGAGTGACTAGCAGACTAACATGAAATGTGTGATCTCCCCCCATTTCCTATAAACTACTTCTGATCGCTTCACAAATCAACTCACTTGGAAAATTGCTCAGGCTGTTATGGCAGCTAACAGACTGCTGCAAGGTACGATGGGGACCATCCAGTCGCAGCGGGGGCCCAATTGTTTGGGACTGAGCCCCCGGATTGGAAGATCCTGGGATTGAATCCCAGAACATTAGGTTGCCCTGAGGTACCTTTGAGCAAGATACCGTCCCCATCACTGCTCCCTGGGCACTTTAAATAGTTGCCCCCTGCTGCACGGTGTAAATGGGTTAAATTTACTGCAATCAAACACACTTCACTCTAACAAAAAGGCCCAACACACTCCTGCTATTCAGGAGCCTCATAGGCTGATCAGATAAAAGAATGAATATGTCCAAAAAACAGTGATGCAGCAGTGGGGTGGAAGTGTGAGCTTTTTTCGCCAAGATCCTCTCTTTTCAAACGATTTCTTAATAACTTCTCTTCATTTCCCACCTAATTTTTTTTCTCTTCTTCAAGCACAGAAGAGAGCTAGCTTTCCCTCTGGTTCATGCTGCTGTTAGTGACTGGCTAGACCTCTCCATCTAGGCCCTGAAAGCATAAAGTGGGTGTTAAGTGCAATAGTGTTGGAAAACGCCACATTTGCAACCCTGCAGATCCAAGAAGGATGGATGACAATGCGATCCAACACAAGAAGGAAAAAAAAATCACAACAGAAAATCAAACTCAAACAGAATTTAAAAATGAAACCAGCCGAGCATGTTCCCCACAGCGAACCCAGCACAGCCCTGTCATCCATTATTCAAGAGAAGGCTCCTGGTACACTCTTCCATCCAGCGGGCAAGGCAGGAGGCGCAATGGAACGAGGAGAAAATGAGAGATAAATTTGACAATACAAATAATCCACTGAGAGTGATCTGATTATGGTGAAACAGTACACAAATAGCAGGAGCCTGGAGCAACAGTTTTGTAACATTTTGGCAGAGTGCCCTCTCACTTTTTTAGCCATAGAGTCTGCCAGAGGGGGGTGTATTTATGATTTATATATATATATATGTGTGTGTGTGTGTGAGTGTGTGTGTGTGTGTGGGAATGCTGCTGAAATACACACTGATAAGTAGCATCTATCAGCTTCATGAGCAACGATCATCAGTAAATGTGGGGAAACGAAGGAATAAAACTGGCTGTTAAAGTCAAACAGGCAGAAATAACATCACAAAGCCTCCAAACTGATGGACAAGTTTATGTCTAGAAGCGAGTGAAAGTCAGTAACATTTATTAGCTACGGAACGTGAATGGATTCGGTTCCACTTCCAAACGCGATCCTCACATATACGTCCTCGTTTCTTTGTGGGATTTCATTTCAATCCGAGCAGTTGCTTCAGCATCCAGACTGCTTTGCTGTCTCACTTTTGAGCCTCAGCATTATATTTCAGATCAAACACATCAAAACACCCGACGATCTCCTTAAAAAACGTCTGTCCCATGCTGGTAGATGCCTCACTAAGATGTTCCACCATGGTAGAGGAGCTCTCCCGAGGGCTGGAGATGACTGGAGGTGGAGAAGCTTTATCTTCGCCAAGTCATTTTTCAGTTTGAAAATTTGTTTCCATAAAAGTTATTATTGTATCACTGGTGAAGGGAAAGTGAAAGTGAGTATTCTTGTCATTGCGAGGTCACAGCACAGCACACAGTGAACCACAACGAAATTGGACCTCTGCAAACATTTAACCCATGCAAACACAGTGCAGCTATGAAAGCGCCCGGGGAGCAGTGACAGGGATGGTACCTTGCTCAAGGGTACTTCAGGGCAACCTACTGGTAAGTGGGTTTGAACCCACAATCTTCCGATCCTGTGGCCAACTCCCTCACCACTAGGCCCCCGCTGCCAACTACAACAAAATATGCCATGCTTTTTTTAGTTCATCAAGATAAAAAGTGTAAATGTACCTTCAAAGGTGGTCATTAGCATCTGATTTTGGACCTTAAACATGGTTTCTTTTTTTTTTTTGGTGCCCAATAACCCAGTAACTGTAGAATAATAATCCTGACGTAAGGACGGGATGTACAGAGGAGGTCCAGTTGAATTTGGTAGAACCTTTTTCCCTAACTAAAGATACTGAAGGTACCACCCCTGTGTCAACTTAGTACCCTGTTTCTGAGAGTGGAGAACAGTGGCAGTGGTTTCCTGTAAGCTGTCAAAATGGATGGCTCGGGTGAACGTGAGTGATAAAGGTAGATCGGTGCAGGAATAAAGGTTCCGTGGCAGTACTTTCCACAAAACTTCTTCAAAGTAAGAAGGGTTGAAGGCTGCTGCTGAGCACGGTTACTTCAGCAAATGTGCCATTACAGAAAGATTTCCCAACTTCAGTCCTGGAGGGTCCAGCTCAGTTTGGGGATTCATTGCTTATTAACACCTAGTCCAACTCCCACTCTTTCTTGCCAGGTTTAAAGAGGATTTGAGGACGGCAACCTCCAAACTGAGGCACCAGAACAGAGGATCCCTATATTATACCGCCAGAAAAAAAAAGGCTTTTAGGCATGGCTGCACGAAAATCATACATTTTGCAACAGCTATTTTTGCAGCAGCTTTCATTAAAAGTGCTATTAAAAGTTTTGGATATGAAGACTGCGTTTCACATTAAGCCTCTTTTAGTGGCTATTTAAATCTTAATGTTATGCGAATAATATGCTTTAACATATTATTGCAAAATAACACGATCACAGATTTTTTGGCCTTAGCAGGCAGGCACAGCTTGAAAAAATTTCAACCGAAGAGTCCATTAAAAGAGAAGACACGCACACATAAAACGGCCCATATGATCAATTTCATGATATATTATCATTAAAGCAAAAGTGGTTGCCGAGGGTGATTTATCCTTTGAGTGAACTTTTGCTTGATTTTCTTTTTACTGCCGTCTTTTGTGTCTGTCTCAGAAATTGGCAAGCCCTCTTTCCCCAAGGTGGATGCTTAACAGCGCCTCTCAGATGAAATGAAGCCTAGTAAGAGTTTGCGGATGAGATCAAGCTGTAAATCACTCGTTTAAGTACCTTAAGATCTAAGCTTGATATCATATTTAACATGAGAATGTATTGTTAAAAAATAAGACATCCTCTGTGAGATCTTCACAAACTTTTGATAGGCCAGCTGCAGTCAGATCGATTTTGCTCAGGCTGTAGGCTGAGTTTGCACCAATTTGTTGTATTTGCTGCATAACCCTTTGTTTATGCCTCTGGGCACGGAGGGGTGGGGTGGGGGTTACATTGCCTCTTTACATTACTGTATTCGCGTCTACAGGAGAAAAATGTACCTACGGATGGGAAGAAAACAAAGCAACAAGAAGTGCAGAAAGAAAATAGTTGAGTTTCACGCTGCCCGTGCAAATCTCACCTTCACAACCCCTCTCGATCTGACCCACACACGTGAGAGCGTCCGAGATGAGGTCAGGAAGCCGGCCGTTAAGGTCTACAGATGCCAGACAGCCCTGGAAACCCTCCTTGGCATGCACCAGCTTGGGAAGCTCTTTGTACAACTCTTTGGCCACGCCCCCAATAAACAGGTCTCCTGTAGACAGAAACGATATAAATGTTATAATATTATATTAATATATTAACATCTCGATTCCTCGATTCAGCCTCACCCTGGACAAAAAAAAAAAGAGCCGGTCGATCAGCCTGAGTTAACATTGGACCGTGAATTGCATCCAGTATCACAATCCAGGACTGGATACTGGATCCAGCTTCACAATCCATTATCAGAAACTGGACTTAACATCACAGTCCAGGAGCAGGACCAAGTCCCAAGATCCAAAATTAGATTCATTACCATAAAGTAGATCAGCCTCAAAATATATGACACAGACACCAAGAAAGGGATTCAGTACCAAAATCCAGAACTAGGAACTGGAATCAGTGTCAAACCCCCGACTGGAAACTGTACTCAGTGCCAAAATCCTGGACCACTAATGGATTCGATACCAAATCCTGGCCCATAAAATGAATCTGTTACTGAAATGCACTAAGAGAAACTGGTTACTGTGGTAAAAACCCAATGCTAACATGTCAGGCTGCTTTATGTTAAACATTTTACTTTTATGTTGATTCGCATCTTTTGGCCTTAATTTCTGCCTCATTTTGAAACCGATGAGTATAAAGCATGAATGTTCTTTTTAGTCTTAAAAGGGTGGCCAATTAGAAACACAGAGAGGTCAGTAAAAAGAGCCCAGTTTGGCAGACTGCTCATTAAAAGCACAGATTTAAGGTAAGATACCCTTAAAAAAGAGCAAACAAATACTGCTGGATTTTCTAAGATGCTTAAGTAAAGAAAGAATAAGGCACCTTGAATGTGAATCTAAGTTCAGTGGGACTGCATCGGTGAGGTGGCTCATGGTCACATGACACTACTGCTCTCCAGTGGTGAACATGTATAATACAAAGAAATGAGCCCTGGCCTTTAGAACAGCTAATAAGCCTGCGGTTCCTTCATTAGCAGGAGCAATTCAAACTGTGGCTCGGGGCATTTTTACCTCCAAGTATGAAAATTCACCCTGCAGACCCACTGAGTGAGAAGTGCCACACTAAGAGTGTCAGTAATGTCTAATGTCAGTAATACATTCACTGCACTCCATCACAGCAATGTTCATCAACGACGTGCCAACCATTCACGAATAGAACTATTATCTGTAGCTAAATTGCTGCTATGTAACTATAAGGGGCTATAATTATATCTTCATGTAAGTACAGAGACTAAGAATGAAAGAGGAAATAGCAGTGTCCATCTCAAACTCATGCACCATGTGTACATCATTGGCTGCTGGACCAATAATGGCTGTCTATTGGGTACTGCTGTCCATATGCTTATTGCTGTGATATCCTTACGATGCAGAATGCTCACGCTGGAAGTCCTATCCATGCCTTGGCTTCACTAAACATCTACTCCAACATGCTTGGATCATTTCAGGAGTGGAAAAGCTGTTCCCTGGGAATGTTGTGCCACCGCAGCCTGCAGCAGTACAAGCAACATGACGTGTCCCAACAGAAAGTGGTCTCCGTTTAGACGGGTACAGCCGAGCTGAGGATGACTCATTGCCCACCCTCTCGAAATGCACTGAGCAAGACATGCACAAGCCCACGCTGCTGTTTCGTCCATATGGCAGAAATGACCTTCTAACCTCGCAGCTCTACTGACGTCCAGAATAACACAGCTTCCCACACTGGAACAAGACGCTGCATTCTGCTGTTTGCCTACGCTGACTTTGCCTGCACTGATAATGGGATGCACTATCGAAATAAGTAGTTTCTCGGAGTATATTAAATGGCCAATTGCCATCTGTTACTGCATGTTTTTGTTGGCGATGGTGCTTCACATCTGTGCAAAATCTTCATTTGGTCTTATTTGGCAGGGAGCCTCCTAGTGATCCAAAACTGCATGGATTTCCACACAGCAGGGAGTTTAGTAATGAATATGCATGAGCTGCATTATTTTTGAATACTGATGGCTCATTTTACAGCTTTATTTACAGACCTGAAGGACTCAACACTCATCGACTGAATCCATCAGCTGCCCATCAGCCTCTTTGCACTCTGTGTACTCAGACAATTTAGGAAAACTATTCGTTTATCACATTTCTAAGATCTTACTTTATGATTAGTACGGAACGAATGGAATTATCCCAAGCGGTTAATCAGTCAAAGTCAATCGAGTCAAATAAAAGGCAACATGTTCTCTCTTTTCACCTGGTATCACGAGACTCATACCCAAATTAAAGGCTCCTGTTGAATTTAAAACATCCTGTTCAATCAACCTCCATTAAAGTGAATATAAATACAACACAATAGCAGGTTATCTTCTTCTTCTTTCGGCTGCTCCCGTTTAGGGGTCGCCACGGCAGATCATCTGCTTCCATTTCTTCTGGCCTTCTGCATCTTCCTCCTACAAACCGACCACCTGCATGTCCTCCCTCACCACGTCCATAAACTTCCTCTCCTCTTCTCCTCTTTCCTGGCAGCTCCATCTTCAATATAGGAAGATACGATCCGTACATCATTGCTGGTCTCACTACCGTCCTGTAAGCCTTCCCTTTTACTCTCACTGGTACCTGTCTGTCACAGATCACTCCAGCCACTCTTCTCCAGCCATTCCAACCTGCCTGCACTCTTCTTCACCTCTCTTCCACTCCTCCTGTCTAACCTTGTCCTTCAACCTGTCCATTACTATTGCAAACAAGAATGGGCTCAGCGCTGATCCTTGATGAAATCCAACTTCTACCTTAGCAGGTTATAAAGGACTATATTTCATTATGCACAAACATTTCTCACCATTCATCATTTTTAATAAAAAATTATTTTATGCAGCTTTTTGGATATTTTCTAAAAACCTGTAAAGACTGTTCATTGTAGTCAACCATACGTGACAGACACTGCAAATAAATATTAGATTGGAAATACTCTGGAAGGTTCCTTTCAGTAGTTATGGTGAATAGGGGGGGGGGGTCTAGAGGTAGGATTTTCGCATATGGACCAAGAGGTTGCAGGTTTGAATTCCACCTCCAGCACTACTACCATTGGGTTCCTGAGCGAAACCCTAAACCCCAGGTTGCTCCAGGGGGACTTTCCCTGTAATTAGGAATTGGAAGTCGCTCTGGATAAGAGAGTCTGCTAAATGCCATGAATGTAAAATTAATGTAGCAGCACTAATAGATGCTGAATGTAAATGTAAGTAAATGTATTCCTAACATATTGGTGAAACACTACCTGAAGACACTTCAAGGACTGCCTAAATCTGGGTGTCCAAACAGACTGCAGGTAAGAAGCTTAGAGATGGATGTCTGGTCCAGCCTACCCTTCAAGTCCAGGTTTCTGGCCCCCAAGGTGGTCTGAGTGGTCACTTTGGTGTCAATTTTGACCGTGTGCAGGTTGTTGGAGTCTCTGGAGATCATGACGTTGTGCCAGTGGTTGTCGTTCAGAGGCTTATTGGAGTTCCCTTTAATGAGGTGGGCTCCGTTGCCCAGATCAGCAACATAGTGTAGGTAACTAAGGAGAAGAATCAGAACAGGGCATTTTAGGTGAAAGACTACACCTGTTACAGCACAAAGGGTGAAGGAGGAGTCAAGTGCATTGCTGGATGAAGGACATAATGTTACAAATACAAAATATTACGAAAAATTATTTGAACAACTGAAGCAATTTTGAACAATCCATCACTGAGAGATGTATTATTTAGTCATTTTTTAATATTTTATCTGTTATATATATATATATATATTATACACCATTACCATGGAAACAACAGAGCTCCTTACTGTTTTTAAGAAGACGTTCCTGCAATTCATATTCTCTGCATTGCAACTGAAAGGAATTCTTCACTTCCACCCTACCTGCACTTAGTAATTCTGTTCATCAGCCATCTACATAATCACAATACACTTCTACAATTCATGTAGCAGATCTGATTCAGTGCAATTTGTATCATTCATCCCATGGCCCTTGATCTGGAAAAAGAAAACAATTGCTATAAACAGTGCTATTTTGTGATTTGTGAGTCTACATTTTGTGATTTTACCTTATTTTGTTATTATGTATACTGTTATCATGTATATGTATGAGTTTTATTTAATAAAACCAATTTAATGTAAAGTAATGTGATGTAAAACCAATTTAATCTAATGTAATCTCAAAAGAAAAAACTAATTTCATTGAAGCGCCCAGTTTTTTTTCTTCTTCAGTGTGTCAAAAATGGGTAGGCTTATGTAACTGTAGCTGACAACTGAGGTTTTTTTTTTTTTTTTAACCAGAAAGGCCATTAAAGTAATCAATAGGAGATTATTCTGACCATTTACAGTTGTGGTTGTAAATTCACAGATTAAAGTTCTTTTTGCAGTCAAAAATTATACGTAGTTTTCCCTTCTTCTGTGCTAATCTCCAGACCTCCAGTAATGTTTTTGTATATGAGAAAGTCACCTTTAAAATCAAGTTTTTAGTTTGATTTTGTTTTATCCATTCAAAAATCGAAAACGCCTCTAAATTGTGAAAAAGCATCAGAAATCCCACAGAGCGTTTTATAATTCCAACGGGTTTAAAAGGTTTAACACAGCAATGGCTTGACTGATCATCAGAAAAATTGGTTCGCTATCATTACCCATCAGGTTTTCAATTAGCACTGACAGCTTCGTTTAACTGTACTCATACAGTAACAAAAGCACATAAGTTTAAACTTTCATTACCAGGCAGCTTCATTAACCTTAGCTGCTCCTGAAGAAGCAAACCACAGGCAGCAGTGATGAAGGGAACTGTGTAAATGAGATTTTTTGCCAAATTCTTCCTTTAATGAGACCTTAAAAAGAACGTTTAGTTCCATCTAATCCACTTCTACACACCCCTTGACAAGCTCCACCACGATGAAGTCGTTGCCGTCTCCACTGTTGTAGAGGATCAGGCCATCCGAGGACGTGGTCTTGAACTGGAAGAAAAGGTGCATGGAGTAGTAGGCCTGAAGCGTGGTCAAGGAAACATAGCTGGAGCGTGATTTGAAGGTGACTGGGTCAGCGATTATGTTCTTGAAGCCTATCATGGCGTTGAGCTCGCAGTAGTCGATGTCGCCGTTCTTGCACAGGTCGATGTAGGCCATGCCGTTGAAGACCAGACTCTGCAGGTGGCCGATAAAGTTGGACGGCACCATGGGCATGTAACGCTTCTCTGTGATGATTCCCGTCTCGATGTTGTGGAACTCTAGCTGGGTGTGGTCCCCGGAAATCTGACCTGACATCGGAAAGGGGAGAGAAACAGTGCTGACCAACGAACAAATGACTTTAAAAGTAGTTTAAACCCAATTAAACACAATGAAATGGCATAAAAATGATTGACAGGTGATTCTTCTCCCCCAAAACTAAAGGGAAACCAGTTATTTTGCAACTCTTTATTAATTAAATTGGATTGGACTACTACCTAACGCTCCTGATGGCTTATGGAGGCTCCAGCATTGATTATAGATATTTTAATGTTTTATCTTAACATCTGCTGGAAGTAACCTCACAGATACTGAACAATCAGTCTGCAAGCTTTTCCTGCTATGATTTGAGTGGAATTCAGAGCCTAAACCCCAAGTAGCTCCCTATAATTAGGAAGTGGCTCCAGGAGCGTTGGGCAGAATGTCAGTAATGTGAATGGAAATGTATGAAGTCATGACATTTGTGTGCAGAAAAAGATTTCATAATTTCACCAGCAGTGAACTGCACTGGAAGCACTTCTTCACTAATGACCCACCCTGTGCAGGTGTCTCTGCTGTCAGACGTGTTTTTTTGTGTCAGTGTTTGACTTGGTTCTTGTAGTGCTGAGCTGCCACCAAATTTAAGCTGTCAAGTCTCTTGCATTCGACTTTTACGAAGTGTTTACCGTCTACCTCAAGCCTCCTTCATCAGGCTCTGATGCACCCTGACAGGTTTTGAACAGTGCGGTGTTTTTTTTTTTTTCTGCAACACTTGCAGAGTTTTGGCTTCTTAAATAGAATATTTTTTCTTCCAATTAAGTGAGCACTGCTGAGCCCTTAAACTGCAATCAAATTTCTATCAGAAAACTGGGATTTATGTTGCTGTCAAAGCACAGGGGGAAAAACACCCTGCATGCTGCAGCTGATTCAGTTCACAGGTTTTTTTTCTTTAAATATTGATATAAATATTATATCATAGAACAGAAACTCTCAGCCTTATCTTACGATATTATTTTTAAAATGCATGAAGTGCTTTATTTGACACAATTTAAAGAGGATATTTCAAATGATGTAAAATAATTTTTAAATTACAGACAGAATTTTGCATCAACATGAACCATACTTTGGGCAGTATGCATTTATTATTTTATAATGATCTTATAGATCAATTTTATCCGATACTTTGACATCCACTACCAGCACTAGCTGGGCAGATCCTAAAGCCTATAGTTCTTAGCAGTGATTTAAAATGACACGATCTTTACAAAAACATTGGCTACGCTTACTATAAAATATTGATTGCTGGTTAAATACACTCCTCAAAAATTTTTAAGGAACGCTTTGAAAACACATCAGATCTCAACAGGAAAAAAAATCATGCTGGATATCCATACTGATATGGAATGGGTGATGCAGCAGGTGAGTCTAATTTGTTGAAATGTCATTGCAGCAACTCAACACTGATAATCAGTAGTTTGTATAGCCCCCGCATGAATGCATGCCTGACAACGTCCTGGGGTATCTCCTCCCTGATCCTGACCAGGGGATCACTGAGCTTCTGGACAGTCTGAGGTGCAACCTGGCGGCATCGGATGAACCTAAACATGATGTCCCCAGAGATGTTCTATTGGATTTAGGTCAGGTGAGCATGGAGGCCAGTCAATGGTATCAATTCTTTGACCGGAACTGCCTGCATACTCTTGCCAAATGAGGCTGGGCATTATCATCACCAGGAGGAACCCAGGACCCACTGCACCAGCGAAGGGTCTAACAATGGGTCTAAGGATTTCATCCCGAAGCCTAATGGCAGTCAGGGTGCAATCATTTATCCTGTACAGGTCTGTGTGTCCCTCCATGGATAACCCCCCCCCCAACTAACACTGACCCACCATCAAACCAATTGTGCCGAACAATGTTGCAGCATAATGTTCACCGCGGCTTCTCCAGACCCTTTCACATCGGTCACGTGAGCTCAGAGTAAACCTGCTCTCATCTGTGAAACGCAAGGGCGCTAGTGCCCTTTTCTGGTGTTCTGTTTTCTGGTATTCTGGTGTTCTCTATCTGGTGTCGAGCTCCACGGTGCCAGGCATCGAGCACAGGGGCCACTAGAGGACGACGGGCCCTCAGGCCATCCTCATAAAGTCGGTTTCTAATGGTTTGGTCAAAGACCAAAATTTTTTTACAGCCCTGTCCAGCCCTCCTAGAGTAACTGCCTGTCTACTGTAATCTCCTCCATGTTCTTGAGACTGTGCTGGGAGACACAGCAAAACTTCTGGCAATGGCACGCATTGATGTGCCATCCTGGTGGAGTAGGACTGCCTGTGCAACCTCTGTAGGGTCCAGGTATCGCCTCATGCTAGCAGTAGTGAGACTGACCCTCATCAAATGCAAAACGAAAAACGAAAAGCAGTCAAAAACGGATGAGGATGGAAAAAATATCTGTGGCCTCCACCTGCAGAACCAGTCCTGTTTTGGGGCCGTCTCATTGTTGCCCCTTTAGTGCAGCTGTTGTTAATTTCATTAACACCCAAACAGCTGACACTGATTAACAACCCCCTCTGCTACTTAACTGACCAGATCAATATCCCAGAAGTTTAACTGACTTGATACTAAACTCTAATTAAAAATCATTCCTTTAATTTTTTTGAGCGGCTGCAAGCAAACATCTAAATATACAGGAACAAAAGCTGCCTTGTTCTTTTACTGCACAGTTTCTGTTTATGTGAGAGTAACTTGTAAACAAAAACTATGAAATATCAAATTCAAATAAATAGTAATTTTGCATGACATTGTGCAGATAGTTTATAAACTTAACATTTATAAAAGTTGTAGTATAATTAATGCATCTGTTTTCAAATTAATCACAGGGAAAGTTTAATGGTACCTCAAAACAAGGTTCCTCAGCCTGGAGACCTGTAGACCTATACATTTAGAGAGCTATATTCCAGTGAAATGACTTCAATGAAACGGCTCAGTTCTGCACTGGAGGATAAAACTTAATAGATGCTCTATTGAAGAACATTGAGAAGATGAGGTAGATGGCACTGCACACGCTACAGTGCACGGCACATTCCAGTGGCATTTCTTAAATTTCTTTGGCTAAAACTTTGCATTACATTGCATGAATGAACCGAGCTCCGTTCGCTTTGTTTAATACATTTCCATCTGTGCTTCACATTATTTGACTTCTACAAAAGTTGATGGGGTTTTCAATTAGTTCAGGTTGAGCACCTAGCAGACCAGATTTCTCTGAAAGAAAAAGAGCAGCACTGTTGTGAATCGTAATTCACCCAGTGGAGAAGACTGTGTACAGCTGAAAGGACAAATGTTCAAAGGAAAATATTTATGTAAATTTTTATGATGATGATTATTATTATTATTATTGTTGCTGTTTTGTTGTTTACAAGTAAGGTAGATCTTCTGGGGTTCCATGGAGTGCAATGATTAGTACCTACCAATGGTGTTCCAAGGAAGGAAAACAGGTTAACCTGTAGAAGAGTGATATGTGCCCAAGGCTGAGGGCGTTCCTTTCACTTACTTTGGGTAGAGATGGCATCAGGATGGAAAGAAGTCAAACAAGTGTGATGCTCTAGAAAATGTTCTGCTGGGAAACCTTGGACCCTATCATTTGTGTGGGTGTTGGTTTGATGCATAAGACCTATCTAAACATTGCTGCAAAGTACATCTTTTCATAGTCAGAATGCAAAAATAATGTTTAAGGAATGCGAAAAAAGGATGTTTACTTGGCCTCCAAATCTCATTCCAGAGGAACGTCTGTAGGATGTGACAAATGAGTCCAGCTTGGACTAGAATATAGATAAAGATCTCGATATATAACTTGGAATTTTCTTTGCTTAGCTTACAACAGAAGGGATTTTCAATGCTCACCTTTAATTTCTGCACAAAGAATAAACCCGCAAAAAGGCCTAAACCTTCACTCCCCTAATTCTGTCCTTTGGGGGTTCATTACCTGACATGGTCCTGCCATTGCTCCAGTTAATACACTAATGGATGCTGAATATACAGAGATGTTTTATTTGGTTCAATATGGAAGTCCCTTTAACTATGATTCTATTCTATTTTAGTCCTTATTATTCCTTATTTTATTAAAGCCTCAGTTCTTTAACTAGAGTATAAAGTAAGGCCACTCACTATTGACAATGACTGGCAAAAGAGAAGAATACTGAAAGATGATGCGCGGTACCTTCCATAGGTGTCATGTCATCCACAGTGAGCCACAGACTCTTCCCTCTCCTCATCACCCGTACTGTGTGCCACTCGTTATCGTTCAGATTCTGCCCAGCGAAAAGGGTCTCAGGCCCCTTGCCTGCGGGACAGTCCAGATACGGGTTAACACACGCCCCCAAGCAAGGAGGTAGGGAGAGAGAAACAAGGAAGGACAAAAAGCAAATTAGTCACATTCATAACATGCATAAAGTCAGTCATGGTCAAGGCTGAACACCTGCCTAAAATAGCGTCAGGTTATCACCAACTCACTGTCATCTGCTGACAGTATGTATGAAAGGGAAAAGAGTCTACAACATCTGTCTGAAGGGCCTCTCCACATAATGGTGGGTGTCTGAATTGCCTTCCTAAAGGTCAAATGAATAGCAGAGATAACATCTAGAGATTCTGTCACATCCCTTGTTCACATGTCAGCCTTAAATCTCCTTCATGTTAAAATCCAGGTCAGCACTTGCAGTGATTTCTCTCACGTTTCAGAATTTGATGGCATAACGGTGGGACTGGATCTAGAACAAACAGACTGGATGCTGTGGAACCACGGTTGGCCACTTGATGGCAGTAAAATGCAGCACTTAACAAATTCATTCCCGCTTCCCTGGGCCAGCCAGCCTTGTTCAAACACTCCATATTGTTTATTCATATCCTTAGTGCTGGATTTCTCCTCTCTCAGTGACATGAATTATGAATGATGTGCCAACATAATGATATTTTTCTCTGACGACTAGAAAGTGCCAGATTTTCTGAGGACACGAGCTGTGTGAGGCATGCAGATGTGTTATCGAGAGGCTAAGAAGGAAAAATGAAACAGGACCCTTAACGGTCAATGGATCTGTCGGGGGGGGGCTAAGGCCTCTTTAGGGTTAGCTCTGCCTACTGCCTTGCCCCATTCAGAAACTTCTTTCAGTGGGTTGTGTGTGCAGCTACCAGGCCCACGCATGCAATTTAGCACAACGTCTGAAGAGCCCGGACGTGTATATTTACCAGCTTGCTCTGAATCTGGGTTGCATCAGTTCCCCTAAGGCACTGCAGTATAATGACCATCATTATTTGCTAGAGCAGTTATTCGGAGTGCTATTCTCTCTATCGTATAATGATAGTCATTGCAGGGCGGCACGTTCAGGAAAAACAAAGCCCTCAATTGGATTTGGAGAGTAGAAATGGGGGGGTGGGGGGAGGGTTAGTATGCTGTCAACTTTCTTCTTCAAACCGTCTTCCTATTAGGGGGCGAGACAGACTTTGCCAGTGATGATGCGACTGGACACGTAGCTTGGCGGAGCAGTGCGCCAAGTTTAGAGGCTCTCTTTTCCCCTGGTACGGGAAAAAGAACAGCATGTAGACCTGACTGACATCAAAAGCCATTTACAGCTCCCCTGTGTGCTGGTGTAGCACAGAAAAGCGGAAGAACGCCAAAACAGGAGCAGATGTTCTCATTTGAAGAAAGAGATGACAAGAGAGCTGCTTTTGACGTCCTGAGAACATGCTCGGCATCTTGAGAGCGAAGTGGACAAAGTGTTCACACTCCCTCAATTGCAGTGCTTCGCTATTGATCATTTTCAGACAGACGGCTAGGAGTTCTTGTACACAAGACTTCCAATTCAGCTCTGCAAAAGTTAGGGTTCCTGCAGCATTGCAAGCATGTCACCAAGCAGAGTCACAAAATATGAGGGTAAGGGAGTCTGTTGCTCAGAGCATGAGGCTCAGAAAACTCATTTGGGAAACAAAAGATGAAAGCCAATGAGGACTTAAAGTGAAGTGAAAGGGATTATCATAAGCATTTAACCCATTCATCCAGTCAGGCAGGGGGAAGCCACACAACTAGCACCCAGGGAGCAGTGTCAGGGACAATATCTTGCTGAAGGGCACCTCAGAAGAACCTAGTAGTCTGGTTCTCAAACCCGCAATGTTCTAATCATGTTCTGAACCAATTCTCGTTCACAAGGGGCATATTTTCTTGAGCATTTGGTCCAAAATGCTTGTATGTCATAAACTGCATTTTGAAATACTGCCAGCATGTCACATCTGGACAAGTTTAACATAAAAATGTCAGGCAGAAAGGCCAAAAGGTAAACGTCACTGAAGATTTATCAGATTAGTACATCGATTTATTTCATTTTTTTTGCAACATGTCAAAAAAAAAAGGTCAATCGTAGAAAAATATGTCCATCAAAAATACTAAAAAGACTAATTATATATTGATGCCACTGATGTTATTGATGTTATTTACACAGATTCCAGATATTTTCAGCATTTTGTGACACTGCCAGCACCTTTCAGAGTAAAAAAAAAAGTTTAATCAAAAGACAAGCAGTAAAAAGTGTTCACATGGCTTGCAACGACAACAAAACATGCAGCTGAAGACTGGATAGCAAATCCATTGGTTAGCAGTGCCAGATATCTCTCTTAATTAGCACCTTTTGGCATTACTGCTCCCTATATCACTCAAAAATAACAAAAATGTGAATTAAAGCTTCTGAAGATCGATTAGCATGATCTAATTTGTGTACCAGATCAACTGCGTTAATAGCTGTAGCTACTAAGCAGGGTCATAAAAGGATAGGACAGGCCTACCTCATTAAAAAATGTTAATATGATGAGCAATGAACGTCTGGGCAATGGCTAGCATAATCTCATCTGCAGACAGCTTTTTTTGTGAACACTATTTTGTGAACAGCGTGACTCAAAGTCTCAGCCAGCAAAAAAGTTAGAGAAGCAGGGATGAAGCTGAAGGGTTGGGGGTTCATTCCCCTGTACCAGTAGGAAAAATGTGGGCCGGGGCTCCACCAATCACGGCCGAAGTGCCCTTGGGCAAAACGATCACCCCGCAAATGTCCACCAGGTGCAGCCAGTATGCGGCCTGCTGCTCCTGAAGTGTGTGTATCAGGTGTGTAAGAAGGATGCAGTGGATTCATTCTATGCCCAGTATGAGTGTTAGCAGGCACAGGAATGTCAGAATTTCATTTCAAAGCCACAAACCGTAGCGTAGTGAAAGTGAAAGTGGAAAAAAAGTGAAAGTGACAACCCTTGTCATTGCGAGGTCAAAGCACAGCAGACAATGAACCACAATGAAATTGGACCTCTGCATTTAACCCATGCACACTCAAACACCGTGCAGCAGTGGGCAGCTATTGAAAGCGCCCGGGGAGCAGTGATGGGGACGGCACCTTGCTCAAGGGTACCTCAGGGCAACCTATTGGGAAGGGGTTCGAACCCCCGATCCTCCGATCATGTGGGCAACGCCCTAACCACTAGGCCACCGCTGCCCCTGCAGAATTCAAAACTGCTAAATTTGTTGATAAGTAGAGGCCAAATTGGTAGATCTGGTCCCACTTCTCCTTCAATGGAGAAGTCCAGGCTTTGCAGTGAAGTATCTCTTTAACGTTCCACAGAGCTCTGCTTCATGTGGCCCAAATGAAGCTCAGGATCGATTGTGCTCAGCGTGAGCAGGCGCCACTAAATGACCACGCTGCAGCTACCCACTATCTTTTCCTGAAATGTGTGAAAGCGAGCAGAGAGCAAGGGGGGAGGACCAGGGGGAGCAGAAGCAGGCCCAATCTCCTTCAAATACCCGCCTCCGGCTGGCCAAAGTCCCACTGGCTTCTCCAAGTACACAGAACATGCATCACTGTGATGCTCAAAATCCCGTTAGACATCTCACGCCCTCGCCGGGTTTACTCCAGTCAACACGTTAATGGCTATTTACTTCCCCTTGCTCTTATTTTTTCCCCACCTTCTTCTTCTTCCAACCGTTCTCCATGGCATGGATGCAATGTATATGCAAATCCCTCCTCAGAACTCGTTGCACTCAATCTCACGGGGGCTGTTTTTGCCATGTAAGCAGTAAACAGCAGAGGATAGGTTGAGCACAGACAAATGCAAAAATGATTAAGAGGGCAGAAAGGTGGAACAAAATCCTGTTTGGAACCTGAATGAGTGCAAGACAGCTGTCATTTGAAGTGAAGCTTTCCAGGGGAGAGGTGGAGGTTCCATTCGGTGACTCATTCTGGTGCAAAGTTGGTTGGGGGGCAGAAACTGGGGAAGGGGGTTGAAATGTTGCAGTGGAGAAGAGTTAGCGAGGCTGCTTTAATCAGAAAACACACACACACACACACAAAAAACGCAACCCTCATCCAAAGACCCGCTCTGGCCTGAAGCTAAGAGATAGCTATGAAGCTTGACTGCTACTCCATCAAAGAGCCCCCAAAAAAACAGGCCTCATAAAACAGAGATGAATCACCTGTCAACATTTAATCAATTTTTTTTTCTTCAATTCTTTTCCCAGCAAATGCGTTACACCTTTGAAAGCCCTTTGTTTATATGTAACCTGATGGCGGAATCATTCGTTTTGGGAAATCCTCTGTTCTTCAGCCACTTTTGAGTTTTCTCAAAGAAGGATGTCCACCAAGGTCACTTCCTGGTTCTGAAAAAAGGGCCACAGCAGAGATTTTTCTAGGGCTGAAGTCCTGGAAACAATGTCTAAGCTATGTGATGGTGACACAAATCAATGTTTAATTATGTTGTTAAGAAATGATCAATCATTCATTACTTATACATCAATTAGAGGTATTAAGTATTATGTATTACTGAAAAAGATGCTAATTCGATTACTAATTATGCTGATAATTGATTGTCACCTTATTGTTTGTTGACGATATGATTGTTATCATTATTTTGTAATGAGCTAACCGTGTAATATCTGCTGTTTCATGCACTGATAATGAACTGACGGTCCTTTGCCTGCCTTGACTGGGCAGAGGTGACTTACAATTTTCCTTTTATAAGGCTTGTTTCTTTTGTCCTACTTAACCATCAGTCTCTCCAGGCTAAGAGAAGGTCTTCACCACTAATTATACTACCAATAAAGGCATGATCAGTTATTAATATCTTTCATTTTAGCCATCTTGGTTTTGTGTCCCTTCTCATAAAGTGGGGAATACAAACGTAGCATCTTCCAACGTCTTTAACAGCAGAATCAGTGCTTAAAGTCTTCACTTAAGTTACGCTTCACTGATGGTGAAAATAGTGAAGAGAGCCTAATGAGTGTGCTCCGCAGAAGGCTGAAAAGCGAAACATAAAAATGAGCCAATTAACAGTTAATTAACAAGATGACAAAGAAACGTAATTCAAAGCTCAATTTTTTTATAGTTAATTAATGGGATTAACACGAGTATTGTTGCCATGTTAATGTTCTATATGGTTAAAAACACTAATGAAGTGGGACTGATTAAAAAGAAATGACTAATACATAATCAATCACATATTTAAATAACATTCACATTTCATTTGTGCCCCATCAAAGTGTTACGGGTACAATCAACCAAATATTGGAATGTGAGATTTGCCCCCAGCGCTGCATGCTCAAAACAGACATTTCATGCCTCCTGATTCCCGGGAGAGGGCCAGGTCAAAACACCACACACTCCAATGGAAGTAAAAAGCAAATGGAAGCAAGCCATCCGTCTGGAAGCGAGTATTTTTAGAGTCATCACACCGCTTGTTAACAACGTTTAAGCCGCATGGTGTTTAAGCTGAAGTGGCAGAGTTTTCCCTCAGGCGGGGCAGGGACGCCCCGGGGAGTGTCGGGTTCTAATTGACAGTGATGTGTTCTTGAGTCTGCGTTCGAAATTTTCCTGCACCACCCCGCCAGGCGAGCGCTGCAGCAGCTGACAAAGCACATTAATTAGAGTGTAACGGCGCCCTCCAGTTTCAGTCCTTCACTGCAACATTTTGCTTTCAGGAAGCAGCTTGGGAAAAGGAGGGAGGGTGGTCCGTGGATTGGGAGGCTACAACTCTAGAATGGAAGAAGGACGACATCATTTGAGGCTGATGGTGCTGGGAATTAGGCGCAGTGGTCCACTTACGGCGCTGCAGCCAATCTCGTCAACAGATGCAGCCGCTCGGGTCTCTTCCGATCGTTATTGTGTTTACTTTGGTGTAGTATACAAATGACTTTATGACACTCAGGCATGCAATTTCTACAGGTTAAACATTAGGAGGGGCTGGAAGACACCTCTTCTGCTGATGTTTGCAGTATGGTGCTGCCCAATTCACCGTATTCAATATTTAATCTGATTCCCTGCAGCTTTATGGTGAATAATTGCAGCCTCGATTTTCAAACCTCTTCTGATCTGCACACTAATTTCTGACTAGCTGGAGGTGATACGTGCTGGGTGGGCAGGCTTGTGCTTTGTAAGGTGAAACAGTACTCAAGCATAAACTGTTTTCCAGGATTTATGGCCATTTTGAGGGTCGTAAATAAAAACACAAGAGACGGCTTTGTTTTTCTGATTGAACCCAGACCAGTAGGTTTCCCTGAGGTACCCTTGAGCAAGGTACCGTCCCCATCACTGCTCCGGGCACTTTGAATAGCTGCCGCCCTGCTGCACGGTGTGCACGGGTGAAAGGCAGAGGCTGCGTTTTGTTGTTTCACTCTGTGCTGTACTGCACAATGAAAATCCCTTTCACTTGAACCAGTGACTTTATCGACTACCTGGTTTGGGTGGCATCGAGTGACTGGTTCCATTCTGTGACAGTACAGGCGTTTCGTTACGTTCAGAGACTTTGGTGAAAAACAAACCTCGATTAACTTTTTTGTGTTTTGTGCAAAAACAGGGCATTTCTTGGTATTTTAGAAACTCTCTAAAGCTTGGAAGATATTTAGATTGTGAAAGAGTTGCTCTCGAAATTTGTTTATAAAAGCCTCTCTCTAACGGTCTAATATAAACATTACCTTGAGCCAAGAGAATTATCTCTGCCATAAAAACAGTCCTTGTGTATCCTATTGTGCAATGATGTGTGTTTATTACCCTGCTGCTAATGTGGGTGCTTGAGAGTTGAAGGCGGGGAGGGTTGAATCTCATTCTGGGGGAGCCACTGGCATTGATTAGTGAAGGCTGTGCAAAGAAAATGGGTCATCTAAGGGAGGAGACTGTCTTTGCTTGGGAGCCAAGGTTCTTTGCAGGCAGCGCTATAATAAAAGAGGGGAGGAGAAGGGTCCGGGCAGCGGTTGTTGAGTCATTGAGTATGAAAAACATGGTGAATCATTTGTAACCCCTGAGAAATAATTTATTCATTAGCGCACTCAATAATGGATAGACAGGCCGACTCTTCCGCCTTTCTGCTCCCTCGTTCCCTGGCTCTCCCTTTACCTTCAGCCTTTTCCCCCTCCGTTCTTCTGCTGCCATTCACCAACTGTGCACTCGTCTCTTCCTCTCTCACCCCACCTCTCCCTCCCGCTCCCTCCGTGCTCTGTGAGGCAGGTTAATGAGAGCAATAAAATCACACACCATGTTTTCCTTTCTGCTTCAAAAAAAGCCCCATCAATTTACATGCAGCTTGACGGAACGAGGGAAGGGAAGACAGAAGACGAGGACGGGGAACTTCTGCGTCTCTGCGTGACTGAAATGGCTCCGTTTCGCGTCTCTTTGGAGGCTGAGCTGAGAAGCCTCGCGGTTTGGTTATTAGCAGAAGGGCTACGAAGACTCTTCCAGGCTTGAGCCTCGTCACTCAACTCCTTTCCTCTTGCTGCTATCCACACCCACCATTAGCAGCGAGCTAATGAGGCCCGTACCCATCTGCCTGCGGGACCCAGAAGCCGGTTTTATTGGCCCAGATGTAATTAAAGGTGATAACTCAGACTTTGCATGTGCTGATCTTTAAACAACCCTGACCGCCACAATTCACAATCAGCATGGGCTAATCAAAAACAGCGAGCATATAAGTTCATCGTGACCAAGAACAGATATTCTTATTTACAGCAATCTGGTGAGAAAAAAGCAGTCATCTTTCACATCCAATACACATTTCTTGAATTATGATCAACATAAAGTATAGGCCTGCACGATGTGCCCATTGGCTAATATTCATTGCAATATTAGCTTTTGGTACAGACAGCTCACAGGGTTCGTTTAATTATAAAGTGATCAACTAATCACGTTGTCAAGTTTGGACCAAAATGAGTTTCCGTGTGAACCCTTTGGTGTAAACGCCACTGGTATCGAGTAACATAATTTCAATATTTCTAATGTCTAGCAATATAATTTGATATATCCAATATAATGTCTATATCCATCAAAAAAAAAAAATCCTTTTAAAACACATTTTCAATACTGAGCAATCTAATCCGAATCTCTCCCACATCATTTCACGATTGACCGTTCGATGTAATCCCAGTGCTTATATTCGGTTCACATCGTGCAGCCCTAAGAAAAAAGAAACAGGAACGGTCACTTACTGGTGGTACAGTTAGTCCTGATACAGTCTAGATGGGGGAGAACAGATGAGATGTAAATTCAGTCTTCAAGGTTACATCTGCAAACATCCATTTAAGTACACAGCCCACCCCTCTGGGGACGGCCACGCGTCACCAGTGCCATTCGCAATGCTCTCCTCCATGCCATCTCTTTTGCTCTAATCACCTTCTGCTCCGACTCGAACCATGTAAACAGTAGTATCGGCCAATGTTGGTAACTTTCAAATAAACAGGCCGGAACGTTTCTTCTCTTCAATATATTCTTTAGAGATACTGGCCACCATTAAAGGCCTTGGTAAGGAGCTTACACAGGTAACAAAATAGTGTCAGAGTAGATGTAAAATGAGCTTGGTGTCCTACTGGCATGGGTAAAAATGTTCTTTTTTTCCACTAATGGGACCTTCTGCACCCTCTCAGAGCAGACATTTATCATCTCTATAGTTTCAGAAACTGCTCCTCCAGTGGTGCAACTCAATATTTTTTTTTAAATGTGCTTGTAGGATGCAGTGGCTATTAAAATCAGTCTAAATGAGTGAACGATCCCACTAAATTAGTTTCTCGGGAAAAGACTGTGAATCAGTAATAGACATATAGAAGAAAGCTCAAATGTACCACTGTCCATCAAGACAAAAGAGTCAGAAGCAGACAAATATATGAGCTGCAGTGATCATCTTCAAGGACATTTTAGTGGAAAACTGCTGGATGGTTCCAAAGGTGGAAAAGAAAAGTGAGAGAGCATTGGGATATGACCTTGGTCCGGCTGAGCCACGTAAAGGGTAAGTGTTCTCTTTAATATTGCCTCCTTAGAAACCACTACAAGAAACCACTCCTGGAGCACCCTCTCAAAGCCTGCGAGAGAAGTGAGACTTAGCTCAAGTCAACGAGGAGTAATTTACTGAAAGCTCTCTCGTGCTGGAGGAGGAAGCATGCCAACATCAGGAATGATATCTTGTGTGGTGGATCTCAAACAGCACCTCCTCAGCAGCCCCTCCTGAAGGTCCCACTCACATTCTTACAAATAAAGATGGCAAAAAGATTGCTTTGGGGCCACTGAAGAACCATGATTGGTTCCTTAAAGAACTTTCTTTATGGATTTCTCTATGGATCGCACCATCATGAATGAGAAATGAGTTTATGCCAATAGGAATCGGTTGGGATCCTAGATTTTTAGGGTGATTTTTCAGAACTTTTTTATTGAGGGAATAAAAAACATCTGTTCATTTTGTAGGAACATCTTATTTTGGGCTAGAAATTGTCTTGCACCCCATTTCACCAAATAATGAGTAACAATGAAGAAGTTTAAGGTCAGACGCTGACTAAAAGCCAGTGATCTGTTCTGAAGCAGAAGTGAATCACTTGCAGATTGTGAGTTTGTTTCTGGTACACATGAGTCATGCGCATACTAAAGAGCTGGTCACAGTTTTTAGTTAAATATAGTTAAATATGGTTAAGAGGCCTGAGTGCTTTCCAGAGGCCAGGCAAAAGGACATTTCTGCAATTGGCCAATTTATTCGTTTTATATTCATTACAAGTGGACACTTATGTGAATCACACTGTTATCTCACTAAAAAGGCGAAAGATTAGCATCCACTGTACGTTAAAAATTAAAACAGTCATTAAATTTAGAAGCTTGATCAACATGACGCAGTTACAATTATTTTTCGTACCCTCACCTACTGAAACACCGGACCATTTAAAGACATTATTCCAGATTGACTTTCATCCAAGCGATGCTTTTTGCACGCAGAAATGACCGCTTGGTGTCCCCGGCAACCTGACGCTCAGTTCTAGTGGAAGCTGTGGGTGATAAAGGCTGAATTAAAAAAACGCCCACAGGCTTGGAGCGCTGTAACTACTTTAGCTTAAAATCGAATACAACCGCTTACAGGCTGGTAACCCAAACCAGGCCTTTGCTTTTTGGATCTCACAAATCATATCCAATGGCAAATACCCCCTACATCCAAATACCCCCATAGCCTAAACAACCCCTTCAAATAGCCTGCATGCTTCCAAGAACCAGAAAATCCCTGTGCAGTCAGAAGCCCTCCACACTCAACCGATGTCCAAACACTGACGCTTGAAACCTGACACATTTTCATTCCTCCGTCCTTTTAGACCACGGCTAGAACCACCAGCTACTGTGGGTGAACTATGCTGAGCGTCTTCACGCATTTGAGATGAAACTTTCATGATGAAAACAGAAATAGTTTCCTGGGATAAAATAAGAATGGATATTTTAATGTACAGTACTGTGCAAAGGTTTTAGGCAGGTGTGGAAAAAATGCTGTAAACAAAGAATGCTTTCAGGAATGGAAGTGTGAATCATTTATTTTCATCAATCAACAAAATGCAGTGAATGAACAAAAGAGAATCTAAATCAAATCAGTATTTGGTGTGACCACCCTTTGCCTTCAAAACAGCATCAGTTCTTCTAGGTTCACACAGTGCACTTGAGGTGCACACAGTGTTTGAAGGAACTCGGCTGGTCGGTCGTTCCAAACATGACTACGTTTCAAGCTCCGTGTGACATTGATGATCATCAGTACCTGTTTGGTAAAACTGGCTGATCACACACCGACTATAATCCTACACAATCCCTGACTTTGTGCAAGTGTACCTAGAAGAACTGATGCTGGTTTGAAGGCAAAAGGTAGAAACACCAAATATTGATCTGATTTAGGTTTTTCTTTTGTTCGCTCACTTTGCATTTAGTAAATTGATAAAAATAAACAATCATTATTTATATTTCTGAAAGCATTCTTTGTTTACAGCATTTTTTCACTCCTGCCTAAAACTTTTGCACAGTGCTGTACATTGCAGATAAGAATTGTATTCATCCGTTAAATAGACACATACTAATGGATCAGGTTGCCATGCGGCCCATCGCTTGGATGAAAATCAAACAACAAAGATTATAACTCTTTATTTATAATTCTCAGTTACATTCCTCTCAAAACAGAATTACTGTGCCATCCATGAAATGATTCCTATACCTTCACGAGAGTGAAATAACGAAGGAAAAACTGCTCCTTTCTGGAAGCGTGATCAGAATTGTAGTATTTTGGGAAATGGGGTGCTGGAGGATGTTAGGACAGATCCATTCATTTTGAAAGGAAAAATTTTGAACACTTTATCCAAATATCAAGTATCCAATACACAACCACGTTCTCCCAAATTACAGATGAGCACTGTTATATCAGACCTCTTAACTTTTTTAACTTCCCCATTAGTTTCCTGATGGGGAGACTAATGTAATGATCGATCAATTAACAGGAATGAAACCAAAAGTTATTCTAGAGGTTCCACACGCCTGCCTGGGTTTCTGCCAGCGTGGTGTTCGTTGTTGAGGACTGCGCTGCCGAGACTCAAACAGTTAAATCCGGTTTACCCTTCAGCATGGCAATAGCCTGTCGCATGCCGTCAACCTCAGCAGAAAAGTGGTCACAAACAGCCAAAGAGCAGCGGCGGTTCTTTTTTCTCGGAGAGAAAGCTCTGTTTGAGGTGGAGTTAGATGGAGGAATCGCAAGATCTAATGGAAGAGCCGTTCATTAAATTTACACAAGCCGCGATTGCGTTGGTCTCTTTACCGAAGGTTCCATCTTATACCTCCCTTTATGTCCGAAACCAAATCCAGCTGTTCTTACTGTGATACTGCTGTTGGTAAATGATCTCTTAGACACTATACTCCAAAGCTAAACTTTGGGCTAAACAAACAGTCAGAAATGGGATGTTTTAAGTGAATGCATTAAAAAAAGAATCTAATTTAATGTTCTACATGGGCACCACCGGAGGAGTGGGTTATACTTTTTGAAACAATGGCCACAAAGTAGGTTTCCCATGACACAGGAACATAGGACCACTAACGTGTCGCTCCAGAGCATTCGCGAGAATCAGCCCCGAGCAAAGCAATGAGTCCTTTCGCATGCAAATAGAGACACATCCATTTTTGCACTTCTGCCTGAGCTGGGAAAAAAACGGCGGTTGTAATTTCCACTGTGACGCTTCATTTGTAAGGCAGTGCTTTTTTTTTTCTTTTTATGGAGGTCCCATTTCCTTGCTTTCACGCTGCAACACAAACGGCAGACAAAGCGGCTTGTCTTTGGGAGAAAGGACGGGGTGAGGAAAGTGGCTCGTCTTGTAGCCTCACTACGCACGGGCAGAGAGGCCTTGCGTTAATTGGGCTCTGGAGAGCCATCGCTCTGACCTTTCTGCCCGTTATCTGGATAACTCTGATATATCAGGCTGCTGGGAAAATGGTGGAAAAAGGCAGATGCCACAGTGGCTCTGAGCAGAGGAGGGCAAGCACGATGAGACGGGAAGAGACTGGCAGTTACACCCGCCGTGCTTGGTTTAAGGGACCCACGCTCTGTAAATGTTCCAGTTTACCACCTAAAAATCCTCATTACCGGTTTCCTAATTGCAGACGTGTTCAGCCGATGTAGGGAAATTCAGCAAAAGAAGCCCCTTTCCATTCATCAAATGTCGGGACTTTTCTCAACTGTGAACGGTTATGGTTTAATTTATTCAGATCGATATTTTATACTAGTTCATCGAGAGATTGGAAAAAGCAGACTATTTGGCTTTGATTTTTGAAAAAAAAAGTTTTTGCTTGTTTTGAGGCAAAACATCCCCTAAGACAATATAAAAAATTAATACATAAGTAATAATAATGTGTAAAATATTGCTCTTTCAATTAAGATAAAGTGCAGTTATTAACTACTTAATTTAACATGTTGAATATTCATACCTTATTAGCTTTTGTTAGATGTTCTTAAAACGAATCACTCAAATTTAGCCCTTTAAAAAGAAGTCAAGGCAGGAAAAAAAAAAAAAAAAGAAATGAAACAGATACATGACCCCACGGTGCACCTGATAGATGACCCAAGCAGGTCTATGATTCGCGGGTCCAGGTTCACGTTTGCTCTGGTCATATTAAGGAGGGCGGGGATTGTGGAGCTGATTGTGAAGATGGACAGAGCATTCTCTCAGAGGAAAAACGCTGCTGTGCTCTACTGGCAGTGAGTGAAGAGTTGCAGACTCTGTCCATTGAAGCACTTGGACCATCTCCCCTCTATTTCACACAGTAACAATGGTTTGTGGTTGTGTAGCAACGGTTTGCGGTTGTGTAGCAACGGTTTGCGGTTGTGCAGCAAAGGTTTGTGGTTGTGTTTGTATCTGCATGTGCTTTTCAGTACGAAGTCCAAAAAAAGAGACTGTCCGAGGGATTAAATCTCACAATCTGCTGAGCTGCTGGTATAAAAACACTGCTGGACATCAGGAAGTTATTATTATTATAATATAACCCAGTGTTTTCATCCACTTTTGCATTAATGGCACATAATTAGTTAATAAAAAAAAGTTAAAAAATAAGTTGTAACACCATCTACATTTTAATGACCATCATTTGCAGTTTTACTAGTTTTACTTCATAGAATAATGTTCTACATGAGCTGTTATTGTCATGGGAATAAGGGCAAAAGTGTATTTAATCCAGGGTTTGAATGATCAATATCTATAATGGAACATTTTATTTAACCAATAAAGATTTTTTTTTTCCTCTCTGGTATACTGCAGTGAGAATATTGAAAAATTAAGAGATTTTTCATTTACAAACAATAAAATGATTGATTTCACTTACTTTAATTCTAAACAATATATTTAAATGAAAAAAAAAACTACTACTACTAATAATAATAATAATATTAATAAGTAAGTGTTCAGGATCAGTTTTGTTATTGTTATGAAAATATCTGACATCTATAGATCTTTATTCATTATTAATAAAAAAAAACAAAAAATTGTGTTTTTTAACACAGTATTATTAGTATGTGTTATGCACGTTTGTGTATCATAAAAAATAAACCCTGGCAATCAGATAAAAAAATAAATGTTTAATATATTTATGTTTAATAATATATGTTTAATATAGATAATATATAATACATTATTTTCATCAATAGTTATTTTATGTAGGTGCACTTTTGCATTCTGTAATAAAGAATGTGGAAAATAAAACAGAACTGAAATAACTGACTAACACTGTTACAAAGGTATAGTTTAATAATCTCTAAAATGACCAGAAATATGTACAATACACTATAGGGACAAAAGTATTGGGACACCTGGCTATTACACGTACAAGAACTTTCTAAATCCCTAAACATCAGCTTGGAGCTGGTACCCACTTTACAGCTTCCACTCTTCTAGGAAAGCTCTCCACATGATCGAGGACAGCGTCTGGGAATGTTTTTGCCCATTCATCCAGAAGAGCATTTGTGAGGTCAGGCACTGAAGTGGGACTAGAAGGTCTGGCTCACAGCCTCTATCCCAGCTCATCCCAAAGGTGTCTGATGGGGTTGAGGTCAGGACAATGTGCAGGCCAGTCAAGTTCTTCCAGACTCAGCCAACCATGTCTTAATGGACTACAAAGGGACATGGAGTCTGGAGTCATGCTGGAATAGTAATGGCCTTTTCCCCAAATTGTTCCCAAAAGGTGGGAAGAACTGTCCAAAATTTCTTGGTTTGCCCAAGCATTAACATTTCCTTTCAGTGCGACTCTGAAGGGAGGCCTAATCTAAGAAAAAAACTCCATTATCCCTCCTCCATCAAACTTTATATCTGGCACAATGCAGTCAGGCAGGTAATGTTCTCCTCCCATCTGCCATTCCCAGTCTTGTCCATCAGACTGCCAGACAGAAAGCGGTGATTTTTTCCACTACGGAACGCATTTTCCAGAGTCCAGTGGTGGCGTGCATTGCAGCATCCATCGCCTGCCACTGTGCTGGGTGATGTGAGGCTTGCATGCAGTTGCTCTGCCATAGAAACCAAGACCCTGGCACCCAGTATTTGCACCGAGGTTAATGCCACAGGAATGATGTGGTAAGTGGCCCAACATTCGGCTGTTATTCAGCTGTTACTTTACATGGAAGGAAAAGAAAATTCATGAACAAAGCTGGCATACATTTACTGTGATAACAGTCTCAGAACTTTCCATTTTTGTGGAAAATTGGTGAGGGGTGTGTGGCTTTACATGAATCCAGTAACTGATGTCCCAATACTTTTGTCGACACAGCTAAAGCCTTTATTATGCCTTTCTGTAAACTGGAATGATAGTCCATGCAATTTCCCTCCGGATAAAGTTTTTCAAATGTTTCTGCATGTTGGCTGCTAAAATCGTCAGCATTTTATAGAACAGAAACGCAACTTTACACTTCATATAAGGATATAAACACATGAGCTAGTTGTAATCCGTTTTAAACGATGGTCCAGGAACGAGGCTGGGGATGGAATTCTGCAAAGTTGATGCGGATGGAGACATTTGGCGAAGTAGGCAGTTCGCTGAAGCTTTGTTATCGATTACAGACCTCTCATCTGCAGCAACATATGGGGGAAGGCGCTGACGCGGGAGGACTAATATGAATTTTGTCTAATTAGTGGACGGGACTGAACCCGGTGCCATGTGCTTTTGGCAGTGATTAGTGTGGGAGAGTATTAGTATGCGTTGAGAGTTTGGGTGAGTGAAACATCAGATTGTGTGTCGGACTTCAGGAAATATTAGAAAATGACACCTTGCTATTAACACTGGCTTTGGGAGAATGATTGGCCTGGATGCGAACTGCAGAGGGAATACGTTGTTAATATGCATGAATTCAGTGTCTCAGCATTTGACTATTTAAAAGAAGCAACAGCCTGACATATAGTTCATCGATTCGGTATTAACTGCTGCCGCGCTCGGCTCGGTACGCCTTTGATCAGCAAGTGGGGGACGACGGTGCGCTTTCTCCAATAGCGAGCATAGAAATACTCGAAGACCCTGATCACTTTTCAGACTGTGTCACAAAACGTTTCATACTTCTCGTCAGTGCAGTACTGGCTGGACGCAGTCACAGGAAACAACGACTGCTGCTGTCTGCCTGAGTTAGTCACGACTGATCTGGCTCAATGCTCTGGCAAATCGCTGACACACTGAGTAACGTCCCATTCCATCTGAATGCAACCTAAAATGCGCTATATTTAGAAGGGAACCCACTTAGAGGACAATTTATATTATATGTATTTCTTATAAAACATAGTTTTCCTTAAAGAATTCTCCTTCGGCAACACTTTACCGTAGGGCAGTGTTCTTGAGGTTACGTTCACCTGACATTTGGCCTAAAACCTTGGTAGATATTTAATTTACAAATGTCTTTAGCTCGTTTAATCCCAGAAAGTGTTGTGAAAATGGATGACTTCAAGTATCTAAGCACAGAACGGTGCACAGAAAGGGACCGTCCGTGCTACTAATAAGTGCAGAAGGTTCATTTTAGGGGTAAAAGTCTGGTCCAGCTGCCTATATAGGCCCAGCAGCAAAGCAGCTCAGCAGGTTTTAAGAAATATCCCATGACAGTGGTGAAGAAATGTAGATAGGAAAAGTGCGTCACATCAGTATCTGGGATTTGATTGGAGGTCTCGCTAGGAATGTGTGAAGTTTAAGCATCCAGTGTTATGTAATCATGTGCTGAGGTATACAGTAAACAGCGGTACCTAGATTTATAGTCAGACGGACACGACCAGTCTCCAGCTCCAGTCTCAGGGTATCGGCCGAATCCCGGGACGTGGTCGCCATGAGGACGCCGTAGGCCCTCTGTGACCGAAACCGTAAGGTCACGTCTTCGGCCTCGGTGTGCATGGCCACCGGCAGCTGGATCTTCATGAACTTACTGCCGTCATAGCTCAGGATGGTAGCATCTGCAGGCAGGGAAACAGAGATTTGCAGTCAAATTAGATTAGCCAGAAGAATCTTACGTGGAGCAATTTGGTGCACTTACTTAATATAACTAATGAGTAATCCTCACAAATCGCCTTTAGTCACTTCATTCAACCCAGCATGGAAAATAGGATGTCGTGTGGTTGCTCGAAATATGCTGAAACCATTTTCATGCGAGTCCCTTAGGCAGGCTGTGACAGATCAAACACTGGACAGTCAATGGACATTGGTGATGAATCCTTGCAATAATGTAGGTCCCCGTGGCAGAAAGAAAAGGATGAAACACCAAAAATAATATTCAAGTAACAGTTTGTCAAAAGAGTCCCTCTCCCTTTACCTTAAAAGCCGTGGATCAGCCAAGGCGGTCAAGTCAAGTCTTGACACTTGCCTCCAATGCCAATTAGTGATGATAACAGCCTACCTTATGCAGTTTCTGATACACAGTTATGGATAAAACGCAAGCCTAAAGCTATTTGCTCTGCTGCGCACTGTAATCAATGTTTATCCAAAGCTTTTTGTCCATGTATGTTACAGATTTGCAAGTCTCTCACTCATTTTTATTGCCGCTTGTCCTAACTAGGGTCACGGGGGTGCTGCAGCCTATCCCAGCTTTCAGAGGGCAAAAGCTGAAGAAACACCCTTGACTGGTCACCAGTCCATCGCAGGGAAGACACACAAACAAACACACACCCACCCTCACGCCTACAGTGTATTTAGCATGTTTAGACGGTGGGAGGAAACCTGAGGAAACCCAAGCAGACATGGTGAGACCTTCTCGCCTAGTAATCAAACCCAGAACCTTCTCACTGTGAGGCGACAGCGCTACCCACTGTGCCACCGCGCCACCCTTAGCCCATTCTGAAATGAGCTGTTATGAGCAAGTGCTGCTTAGCTATGCAGTGCTGCCCTCTACAGCTGGGATTCAGACCAGACTCCAGCTCAACAGCCTTGACAAGACATTATAGACGTCCTATATAGTTCGGTCCTGTGCAAACATCTTGAGCCACCCCTCAGTTTGTAAGGATCGAACGATTATGGGTTCAAATCCCAGAGGTACCCTTTGAGCAATGTACCGTCCCCATCACTGCTCCCCGGGCACTTTCAATAGCCCCCTTCTGCATGATGTGTGTGGGTGAAATGCAGAAGGGTTTTTGTTGTTTTACTATGGCAAATAGTCACTTTCACTTCACTTCAAAGATAAATAGTTTTCCCAAGCAGGACGTTTAAAGCTGTCGGCTCTCTTATTCGGTCCGGTCCCTGTACCTGACCAGTTCCAGAAGCAGCTGCAGTGTTAGATCATCTTGACAGAGAATAGCACAAAAAGCAGTCAACGTCCAAAGAAAATCTTTGGCATGTCCTTCAAAAATCCTGGAGACGTATTCCTGAAGATGAACAAAAGAAATGACTTGGCAACATACTTTGCCGAAGAGTTCAAGCTGGCAATCAGTCTTGTGTTCCTTGCAATGTAAATGGAAACAATGCGTGGCTCAAGACTTTTGCACGAGACTGTTCACAGCAAGTTTATTGCTCAACCTTCATGGTGAAGGTCCTTATCGTGGAAGAGTCTACATTTCACTTTTTCTTAAAGTAAAGCAGCTTCATTTAGGACGTAATGTAGTAATTGTAAATTATTGCATAATCGCTGGGTATGAGCCCTAAAAGGATTTTTCTTTTCCATTTATGTCCTTTAATGACATGGAGATGTGTGCTGTCAAAATGCAGAAGGGGCTTGTTTTAATATACCAAGGAGGGAAGGAGGGGACGGCAGTTGATCTGCTCTGTCTTCGCATGCAATGACAATTATTAAACCCAACCAGAAAGCTTCCATTAGAAGTTGCTGCATGACAACTTAATTTGTGTTTCGGATGTTTCGACATGATAATTAAAGAACACCGTATTAACATTTCCGGAGCTGCATTGAAATAAAGATGTTCTGCATCTTCTTCAGATGGAGAGAGGATGCTCTTGTCAGCACCACCCGTACGCGCGTTTTCTCTCGGCAGGGAAAATATTGCATACTGTCAGACTCTCGTCGCGATACGGAAACAACCTATGGTGTCATGTCCCATCCATCAGAGCGGGAATTACGGCCGCCGCAGGAAAAACGACAAATATATGTTCAACATGTAGTCTGAACAGGCAGAGTTAGCTTAGAGGCATCATCCATAATTCAGTCTTTTTCGCCGACTCCATACACTGTAAATGCAAACTCCTAAACGTGAGCAAACAAGTCGTCTGCAGGTCTGGAGACGAGGCTGATATTGGAGGCTACGCTGCAGAGGTGGAGAAATCTAGGAGCTGCCTTACCCGAAGCCCAGCTCCCACATCTGTACGAGTGAACGTCTGGAACGTGAGCGCCCTGTTAACAGCGCCGTGGCCTGCGATGTGTCTTACATAATGAAAACACAGCCCACTCATCGTTACATTACATACAACACGTGCCATGTCTGGCGTGGCTCTGCTGGACATAATCAGGGAGCTCATTCAGAGGCCAGGCGGGTTATGTTGACTGATTCATAGAATAATTACTATCTCGCTAACTGGGGTTACACAGTTTGACGTGCGATGGATTCAAAAAAATGGGTTATGGCGCCAGTACAGCCATAAGATCCTGGCACGACTTGCATGAACAGCCTTAGAAATACAGAAATGCATCCATTCACCTTCATTTAAAGGGGCAATCCAAAAAGCCTGGCTCATGGCTCTCACACAATAATCAGAATAAGGATTCATAGTCTGGATGCTCATCTTGACGTTAGTAGATCTTCATATGTATAGCAGCTCCACTGCTCAAAGCAATGCAACGCTGGGATGGTCACGGTCGTTTTCATTTTCAGTACTAAAGCCAGTGAGAAGGGAAGCGTGATGTCAGTATTTTTCTTAAAAAGGGGGTCTGTGCCCAATTTTCTGTTGCTCTGTAGTCTATGCTTACAATAACCCTCTACTCACAACCCCGAATGTAGCTAAGAGCCTTTGCACAAGACTTAAATAAGAAAACGGGTATTTGTGAATAAGGATATAACGAAGCGATGCCACCAGAGAGGATACAAAGGGCAGGTGAAGTGAAAGTGAAAGTGACCGCTTTCATTGTGAAACACACCTTCCATCCTTCCTTCCTTCTCTACATTCGATCTTTCCTGGGCTTGCTTTTTCTTTCTTTCAAAATACTGGTCCCTAAACACTAGACCACCTCTGCCCCATACTGGAATGCTCTAGAGGATCTATAGATCCTCTTAGCAAGCACCGGAAAAAGACATAAAACCCGACCTGGGAACTGGACTGACTGGGAGAAAAGCCATGGAACCAGTTTTCTAGAGCCGAAGGTTCTTGTTGTTTGTGCAGTGAACACCCTGAGGGAGTGGGCATGACTCTTCCTAATAGAACAGAGAGGATAAATCTGTTATAACCATGGCAACACTTCACTTGGACCCTGCTTTATAACACAGCCAGCCAAGCTGTAAACATGTCAGACTGTGATCATTATTATATATTATATGTAATAATTTTTGTGTGGTGACAGCAAATGTGACAAACTTATGACCGTTATATCACACATTTATTCACTGACCAGCTAGTTTAATGTCATGACATCTAACGTCACATGACCTCACATGTTATTTCTGCCATGAAAATGACCAGCGATGATATAATTGCACTGTTATGGACCCGATTCCTCCAGGATAAGTGTGCGCAGCCGTAACGACCCCCATTTCCACCTCCCTCTCACCCTCCCAATGTTTCCCATCAATTTTGGTTGTGGCAGCGATTCCAAAAAGCTTATAGAATTGAAATATTTTTACATTTCAGTGCGTTTTACTTAAAAATGACTGACCACTGATCACTGACCACTTGCCCATTAAGTAGTTTGGAAAGTTACTAAGACTAGACTAAAACAGACTGTACACATGGTTTAACCACAGATCCTGATCCCAAATGCTGCTGACGGGCATGATGGGATAGATCTCCAGAAGCAGGAATATTGTGGATGTTAATGAACATGCCCAGGGAATGTGATGAAGACTTGCAGAACGAGGTTTATGAGACTAATGAGAAGAGGACATGATGAAGAGACGAGGTCTGCGTGGTGTTAAAGGACGAGTGTGCACTCGGTCACTACGTGAGCAGACATGCCTGGCCTGCACCGTCCCGAGCATTTTCCCTACTCTTTATTTTCTTCTTTCCTCCTTTTCCTTCCATCATTTGTTTCTTCTTTTTCCATTTTTTCATCCTTCCTTTCTATCTTTCATTGGCTCTTTCTTTCTTTCTTGGGGTGTTTTTCTCTTTCTTAATTTTTTATGTTCTTCTTTCTCCCTTTTTTCATTTTTCCTTCCTTACTTCCTCTTAACTTCCTTCTTTCGTCCCTTCCTACCCTCCCCCCTCCTTTCATTTCTTTCTTCCTTTTTTCCTTCCTTTTCTTCCCTACTTTTTATCTTTCCTTGATGTTTTCTTTTTTTGCTTTCTTTATTTCTCAGGGTGTTCTTCCTTTTTCTTTTTTAATTTCTTTTATGTTCTACTTTCTTCCTTTCCATTTTTCCTTCCTTCCTCTTTAATACCTTCCTTCTTTCCTTCCTTTTCCATTTTTCCTTCCTTCCTCCCTTCTCTTCTCAACTTTTACTCATTTTCTCAGGGCGTTGTTCTTTCTTTGTTTTTCTATATTTCTTTATTTTCTTTTTTCTTCCTTCCATCCATCCATTCATCCTTCCTTCCTGTCTTTCTTCCTTCCTTCAGTTCTTTCTTCTTTCCTTCCTCCGTTTGTTATTTCGTTTCCTTTTTTCTATTCATTTTCATTTACATTATTTCATTCCATTGTTGTCTTTGACATGTTTAATGTCCTGCTCTGTCCTCTTCTCTTCTGCAATCACTTTAGTTTGATTGTGCATCTGTTTCTCCCAGAAACCAAGTTCGTCAGCAGCCTCGTCTCAGAAAGGAAGCTGAATTCTGTAGTGTATTTTAATCTTTGACGCCATCAGCTCACCCAATGCCTTTAACACTATTTCATCTGTTACGACATCTGGAGAAAGATGATTTTAATAAAAAGATGTTAATTGTACCCCGACTGAGTTCTTTCCCTCCGTATGTTATGCTTCATGTATTCTCTCTCTTCCTTTATTTTATTTTTGCCTCTGCCACTCTTCCCCGTCCTAGTGCCATATGCAGTGGTTGGGCCTTGCCATGGGGTGGAACATCATGCATGGATAAGTGAGCGGCAGGCTAATTCTTTTGACAGCTCCTCAGCCTGCTGGTGCTGGCTGGAGCGTACTAGCAAAGCAGCAATCTGGAGACATCACAACATCTGGATGCACGCCAGAGTCCGAGCACATGGAAAGCGAGAGAATGAGCGAGCGAGAAAGGGAAATGGAGAGAGAGATCCCTCTTGACTGTGACACCCACATGTCTGGCACTGCTGCTACTGTCTTATATAACTCTCAATATACGCCTCAGGGAAGAGTTATCAGCTAGCTTCGTTTTATCATGTATACACCAGCAAAGCCTGACAGCCGGATTTTCGCTGTCTGAATATGCCAAATATGGGTTTTTATGCCTTTTTCTAGGCAATGTACACATTTATAGCAAGTATATGCTTTGGAAACCAGTGCTGGATGGGCATATACACTGCTTTCACAGGTTAGCCTATAGTTTCCCAGTTTTCCAGTCACCCACCCCGTTCTACAACCTGCCCAAACTGACATTTTTGGTTTTTTGTTTTTTTTTTTGTTTTTTTCTGCATGAGAACGCAGAGCCAACTATAGTTCATTTTACTCTCCAATCTGAGCTCAAATGGAAAGAATTACTTTAGGTCTTTTCCAGTAAGATACTGAAACAGAAAGGTCCTGCACAAAAGTGCAGTTTAAGCCTCAGATTTTTGACTATAATTAGCCACTAGGCCACCGGAGCAGCGGCGTTGGCCCCAGGATCAGTTGACCTGATGTATCCTTGAGCAAAATTCCATCACCATCACTGCTCCCTGGGCACTTTCAAAAGCTGCCCTCTGCTGCACTTGTGTGTATGGTTAAAATGCAGAGGTTGAATTTCGTGTGTCACTGTGTGCTGTGCTGTGTTTCAATGACAAGAAAAGTCATCCACTCAGGCGTGTCCAACTCCAGTCCTGGAGGGCCGGAGTCCAGCACAATTCTGTGATTTCCCTCCTTACACACCTGGTTCACACTTAGTGGTGGGTGTAGTGAGTGTGTTTGAGGCGGGCAACTATCAATCTGTGGTGAACGGCGGCCCTCCAGGACTGGAGTTGCAAACCCCTGACTTAGCTGGTCAAATCATGCATTATTATTATGGAAAGACATGCAAACTGAAAAGCTCCACTTCAGTTTTCGAATAAAAAAATGTATATGTAATATCTCCGCCATTACTATTTTGGCTGGCACGCTCCTTTATATAATTCACAAATATGATAGGCAAAGACGCGTATCTGAAATTTGCTAAATAACCGGTTTCATAACTACTAACTTAGTAAAGGAAGATTATTGACATCACCAAAAAGCAGGCCTAAATCACCCAACGTTTGCCTCAAAGCAGCCTGAATTGTTCATTGTTCTCAAATGGACTCACTTACATGGTCTCTGACACTGTATACTATCCTGCTATCTATAGAAATGGACAAAGTTCAAGAGCATTGCTACAAACATCCATCTTAAAGCCCAACCACACTTCTGTCCTGACAGCTTATCATAGAATGTCAGGAACCACGCATGCAAGTCTAAGATGAATTATCAGTCCACTGACAAATAAAGGGCAGCGGTGGCCTAGTATTTAGGGACTAGGCCCCAGGATCAAAAGGTTGTGGGTTCAAATCCCAGACCAGTAAGTTGTCCAGAGGTACCCTTGAACAAGGTACCATCCCCATCACTGCTCCCCGGTGTTTTAAACAGCTACTGCACGGTGTGTGTGGGTGAAATGCAGAGGTTGAATTGTATTGTGTCTCACTGTGTGCACCTCGGCATGGCTTTATTTTAAATGTACTTCGCCTTTTGGTCTGGTAGCACTTCACTGGGATCCTGCGATCGACATCCCGCTACAATCACCAGTGGACCAGCATTTCATCACCAGCATATCAGTAGTACACAAATGTGCAGTGTAGAAGTCTAGAAGAAATTAGTGATGTGAGCTGTGGTTGGGAAACCAGCAGGACGAGGTTGGAGGAAACCGGGATGAAATATTGCATCAGACCCTTTTATATTTGACCACACGGCTTTTACTTGATGAGATTCGTATTTGTGGAAGCACCTGCTGTACCATCTGTTTCAGAAGAATAAAAAGCCAGTATGGACCTGAAGGAAGATCTAGATCAGGTTTCATCTGATGCCTAAGTCTTATACCTCTTAACCCGAAGGTCATACTGAACTTCTAGCCTATTTCCTTACATTGAATCTTGTCTGTACATCTACTGGACCCAGGAGCCAACGTTTTTACTTCTGACAGCCCACTTTTAGTCCTTAGGATCAAAGGCTTATTGAAAAGCCTTTCTTTCCTCTCAACTGTCTTTCTTGTTCTACTAAAACTCTAGTTTCTGGTGCAGTTCAGAGAAGGATGCTTTCCTGTTTGAGTTGACGTTCCTCAGCGTTTCCTCACAATGCTCCTAACGAGATTTGTCCTTTTTCTTTTTGCACCTTCTCAGTGGTACTTTCTCATTTTCTAATGTTGGTTTTGCTTTTGTGTTTTGGCTCCTTTTGGTGTTTTCTTTCTTAATGCCCTATTTTTTTTCTTATTTTGGAGTCTTTAGCTTCTCCTTTTGAGCCTTAGCTCCTCTCTCTCCGGTTCTTCTTTATACTTCAAATATATTTCTTGGTTCTTCTTACACCTCTAAATGATAGTTCTAAACTGGACAAAATGTGCATTCTTTTTGCATAGACCATTAAGGCCCTACAGATGCATAATGCATTAAGGCTCTAGAGATGCACAGACCACTATTCACCACACAAATCCATGACAGAAGGCCATATACTAAACCCTCTCGGTTCTGAAATACGTTTTTAGAACACGCCTGAGAAAGAGAGAGTCCAAATGAATCTTACACACGTCTATTACTGTAAGAAGGTATAAAAAAAATACGGGAAAAAAAGCAAGCAAGGAAAGATGACATAAAGCCTGCGAATGAGCGCAGGCTATTTACATTATGAATGCCACACAGTGTAGCGTTTACATCCATCTAGCAAACCAATCTGAATCCTGCAATGGCTGGCCTGTCAAGACTGCGCCATATGGGAGCTGACACATCATATGGAGTGAAGTTCGAGCGCTCTGAGGAAATCTTGCAAAGCACTGCAAAAATGAAGTGACTCACAAGCATGTTGAATTTAATGGAAGATGATCAGATTTATTACACAAAGAAAGAGGAGTCTGTAGCGGCCTGCAGTTAGCAGTTTTTTTTTCCCCTTTTACCTTGCACAGCATACGTACCTCATAAAACCTCAAACCCAGTTCAGACATAGTGTGTGCCACTTTATTAGAAACCTCCGCTATGTACCGCTGTGTGTGGGCAGTAGTGGCCTAGTGTTTAGAGACGAGGCCCCACGATCAGAAGGTCGTGGGTTCAAATCAGTAGGTTGTCCTGAGATACCATTAAGCAAGGTACCTTCCCCATCCCTGCTCTCCGGGTGCTTAAATAGCTGCCTCCTGCTATAGTGTTTAAGTGAAAAGCAGAAGTTGAATTTCATTGTGATTCACTGTGTGCTGTTTCACAATGACAAAATAGTCACTTGCACTACCTTGCTGCTGTTCTAGACAACGTCTGACCTCAGAAGTACTCTCGGCTGGACATTTTGTGCGATGGACTGCTCTCAGCTCAGGGATAATCCCATCTAAAACAATTAAAGCAGCAGCACACACACTACCATACCATCTCCCAAACATCTGGCCAGATGGTTAGATCCTGACAATTCTTATCAGTGCAGTTGACACGTTGTGTATGGCGACGGATGGGCTGAACTTTGTGCACCTATACAGTGTAGGTGCCAGTCAGCTTGTATAGTCAAACTAGTTAAAAAAGTAACATGAAACATACCCAACAGCTCAGTTCCTCCCTCTTCCAGCTACGCGATATAGATTTCGTTTCATGCGATGTACTGCATCCTAAGTCTGAGGATTAATAACTGAATAATGATGCTGAAGTTTAATGGGATTTTTGGATCTGGAAGACCTTTAAGTCCCTGGCAGACCATTGCAAAACTAAAGACAAATCACATTTTAACAGGCTAATGCACACAGAATCGCTCAGTGTTAAGCCTCTAGTGTGTGACAACGCATGAGTACTGAGCTTGTTAATTGTTTGGTAATCATTATTGTGATTTTGGCCTTTAGACACAGACTGCAGAAGGCTGCAACATGCAAATGAGCTCTCCAACCAATCATAATATAATCCACAGTTGTGAGCATCCTGACCCCGGTGAGTGTAATCATGTCTTATGTCTAAACAGCGAGTCATGTATCACAATTGCTTTGCATTAGCTTCAAAAGAAATCTGTTTAATGTTAGTCAGTGAAAACGCTGGACGAGAAAAAGACTGGATCTTTCAAAAGGCTGATCCAAAACCAGCCTGCAAAGCGACACTGATTGCATGTAAGAAAGAGGTCAAGATTATAAAAAGAACCTTCAACATTTAATGAAGAACAGCCTAGAAATATTTCTGAAATGGAAAATGAAATATAATCGTACAATTTAAATGGCAACATTTTATAACTATGAGAAAACGTCTTAATTAACCTTCAAAACGCCCTTATTTTCTTGCTATTATCTCCAAAATAATATTTACAGCAACACCATGTTTTGGTTCAATCTGCCTCCCCCCCCACAGTATCATTAACTCTTAGAGTGTTTATGTTGATGGGGCAGCGGTGGCCTAGTGTTTAGGGACGAGGCCCCAGGATCGGAAGGTCATGGGTTCGAATCCCTGACCAGTAGGTTGCCCTGAGGTACCCTTGAGTAAGGTATCGTCCCCATCACTGCTCCCCAGGCGCTTTCAATAGCTGCCTTCTGCATGCATGGTGTGTGGGTGAAAAAGCAGAGGTTGCATTTCGTTTCAAAATAACAAAAATAGTCACTTTCACTTTCACTGTCACCTTCTTTCCGTCAGTGTCTCAATCAGACCCTTCTGAGGGTCATTGCTTGACGGGACCAGCTGTAAAGGTCAATATCTGCTGGCCAAAAGTGCGGTCGGTCACATCTCAGGCATCTGCCTTCTAGAGACGCTGGAGCTGGAGCAAACAGCTCGGCCCTGACAAACAAATCAGTGCAGATGAAATCGAACAGAAAAGCAAATGAAACAGCAGCCTGCGCTGCTGTTTCGCTTGGAGGTCGACGCTACGCCTGCGAGACGATGCAATTACAATAAACAGCAACATCTGCCGCTGCACATGCGGGCCAGTTTGGCAAGACATTGCCTCTCAGGCACACATCAGCCAAGTGGGAAAGAGCCCTGTCTAATTACACTCCCAGGGACAAATCACACTCACACACACACACACACACACACACACAAACACAGGCACTGAGGCAGAAACGGCAGATTCAAAAACTCTAAACCAATTATGCTTTTCCACACATACAAGCAGCGCCATGACAGAAAGGTTAGCAGTTCACGAATGCCCCCCTACCGACCCCCATTTAGAAATCGGAGCACAATTTAGTGCACTAATAAACCAACTGTTCCCGTTCTTTGTCTTTCAGTTAGTATGAGGACACACATGCACTCGCAGCACGTCGTTTTTATATTTGCATGCATTGAGATAAGAACGCGAGTGGCATGTGACGCTTATTTCAAACATAAAAAACATCACACTATGCCTGAAGCTTTTATCTTCTAATGAACAGAAATGAGCTACCACTGGATTTTTTTTTTAGAATTTCTGAGCTGTAATATGGATACAGCTGTGGATGTACCCTGTCTAGAAGTAGCTGACACCTGCCTGTCCTATGCTTCTTCTGAAATCAAGTGTTAACAGACAATGCACTCTTTTCTGCAGCCTCTGCTCTTCACAGACGGCCTTATAGTAGATGCTGGAACTTTATCTCGACTGCATTCAGCCTCCAAAGTATTAGTGAGGTCAGGCTTATGTTTCGACGATTAGTTCTGGCTCAGGACTGCCATTCACACTTGGGGATGCTCTTCAGGGAGATACACTTCAGCTCCACAGATCCATGCTGGTAGACTTTATTCCTGCTAGCCAATGCCTGGCTTTGTGCTTGCTAAACTTGGGCTCTTGTTTAGAGCTTTCTTCAATTAGTAATGCTTTTCTATGGAGCTTAAAGAAGCTTAAACTGATAACTGTAGAGTTAAAATTGTTTGATATTAACGGAGTTGTTTGGTTTAATTTTCACAACTCAGGATGGTTATGCTCTGTAGACCATCCCACCCTGGAAAATGATCTTGAAAGCAGGAATATGACTCATGTTTGGCATCACTGAGTTCATTCATGCCACTCTGTAGCTCGGTACCCAACTGTTTCCCAAAGTTTAAAATCCTGACCAGTCTCTACCAACATAAGGGTAAAGGTCATAACTTAGTCCATCCCTACAGCTCTTTGAGCTCCATGTACAGATGAACCACCACAGCACATGGAAGGCAAGCTTCAAGCCTTCTTTCTGGCTGTCAGACCCATTCCCATTTTGGACTGTGACCTACTTGTACAAGCAATGAACATTCTTGGAGTGGACAAAAGAGAACTTTTGGAGCTCACCCTGGTTAAGAGTGTCCGCTAAAGGACCTCTTCATAGCTTGAACCACACCGAACCCATTCATTTGACAATTACACACCCTGTGCTTATGAAGCAAAACACATTCATTTGTCAACATAGCATCAGAAAATCAGAAAACCAAGCAGTTTTGAAAGAGAAGACAATGGTTTGGTCCATTTAGATGTTTTTTTTCAACACGATTCAACACTGCTAATCGGATTATTGCAAATCTCCTTCGTTCGGCTGCTCCCGTTTAGGGGCCACCACAGCGGCAACCGTCTCCATTTCTTCCGATCCTCTGCATCTTCCTCCTTCAAACCGACCACCTGCATGTCCTCTCTCACCACGTCCATAAACCTCCTCTTTGGTCTTCCTAGGGTCCTAGGGTCTCCTCTTTCCTGGCAGCTCCATTCTCAACTTCCTCCTCCCGATATAATCCTCGTCTCTCCTCTGGACATGTCCAGCACAACTTTGTTTCTCTAACAATGTCTCCAAAACGTCCAACCTGAGCTGTCCCCTCTAATATACTTAATCAGATAACTGCAAGCAAATATGGTATATAATCCACGAATGAGTCCTTTATGAATGAAAGATTGAACAAATCATTTTAAATATGGTGTCCATCCTGTAATATTTATACTGGATGGGTAGGCAAAATATATTTAAGTCAAATGCGTTACTGTTTGCTTTTTTGAAAACATCTGGAATATCTCCATCACTTATAGAAGACGGAGCAATTGCATGGTTCAGTACAAAGTGTGATTAGTCCTATTTAAATGGATTTGCTGCATTAAGTGTATAAATCATTGAACTCATCCTTTATGCCCTAGACTGTTCCAACTTACCATATTGTTTCCCGGCAACATCAAGTTGCAGCGGTTGCTTAGTGTTTGGGGACGAGGCCCCAGAATTGGAAGGTCGTTGCTTCGCATCCCAGACCAGTAGGTTGCCCTGGGGTAGCCTTGAGCAAGGTACCATCCCCATCAATGCAGAGGTGTAATTTCGTTGTGGTTCACTGTGTGCTGTGCTTCACAATGACAAGAATAGTCACTTTCACTTTTCCCACTTCATCAAGCCCTGTGGTGTGACATTTGTGCTGCGTCGTCCAACCGCAGTACAATCATAAGTAATGATCGTATATATATGACCATTTATTATTCCCAACCATAGTAATCCACACCCTGATGCAGTAATATAGAAGCAGCCAACCTTTGGCAAATCCCTGAATCCTTTAACAATGTGGGCAAGAGTGCAGTTAAGAGAAAACTTCACCAAAAGAACGTGACGCAACCTTCCGCAGAGCGAACAGAAGGGGGCCGTTGGTAAGCCGCATGCTAGCTTGGGTCTTTTCATGGAAAGGGTGGTCTCTTATGAGAAAGCAGTCAAAATCTCCGGTGTGTGTAATATGTTTTAAGCCCTTCTCATTTTACGCTCCCTTTGATGTCAATTACATCCGCATCTCTCCCCGCGCTCATATCCATCACCTCCCTCCAAAAACACCAGGACGCCGGAGAGGAGGCTATAAGACCGCAGCTTAAGCCGACATGAAGTGAAGCGTTCAAAAACATCTGCTTTAAATATGCCAGAGTCCCGAAAAGCGTCCACACACCTGAATCCTGCTCCCTCCTGAGACCCCCCCACACCCAGTTCGAAAGGAAAAGCTGTCACGATTTTTCTCTTACCCTAAATGTGATTACCCAGGTCAGCTGAGATGGGCTTGCTGTCTGAAGTTTGTTTCTTTATTTTGCTTTGCAGCTCATGCTACTGAGTGGACAGTTGCTTCCACTAAAAAACACAGAGGTGATTCCCCAGTAAAATAAAGAGAAAATAGGAGTAGCTCAACAACTTTGTGTTGAACGTCTTAGCAGAAAACAGTTTCAGAAACCGAATTATACCGCCATGACCCACTGCCTCAACGTCACGATACCAACAGCAATATAGAAAAGATAAATATGTTTCCCTTTATGTTTCCCTTTAGTCGGGGCAGTGTTTAGGTACTAGGCCCCAGGATCAGAAGATCATGGGTTCGAATCCCAGGTCAGTAGGTTGCCCTGAAATACCCTTGAGCAAGGTACCGTCCCCATCACTGCTCCCCGGATGCTTTCAATAGCTGCCCCCTGCTACGTTTGTGTGTATGGGTGAAATGCAAATTCCTGCTGTGCTGTATTTCACGATGACAAGTCACTTTCACTTTGCTTTTTTCTTATTCTGTAATTCAGACAAGCTGTGCAATATTTCAGATTTTTTAATGGGCGAATGCAATCTGGACTGAACTGATGAGTCAATCCTGCAGGACACAACAAATGAAAAATGATGTTCTAAGCCTGACATAGGAACTAATTTCCCACATGATTATTAGACATGTGCAGAATTGTGACGTGTAACCCTCCACGGGCAGCCGCCGCACCACAGACGTGTAACAATTAAAAGGTGAATTCAACAACAAGCGGTCTGGCAAAGTGTGAACCTCAGTCATCGGCTTCAACTTTGCCTGGTTCTGCAATTTTTAATAAAAACATGTGCGTGTGTGTGCATGTGCACGCAGTAGGGGAATAGTGCAGTGCACCATGCTAAGGCTTTGTTGAGTTTGGAGAGAGCAAGTGGCTCATCGCACGCAGTGTGAGCTGAGTTTCTGAAGGAGGCTGAGTTGGTTGAGATTGGTATTCTATTGTTTGAGCTGAATAATGCACTGCAAACAGACACTCATATTATTAAACTTTTTAACTTAGGAAAAAGTAAAGAATCTGAAATGAACCCAGAGTAAAAAAAGCCTTTAAGAGACATTTCTCCCATTTTTGTGTGTGCTAAGCAGTTTGAACCCACGCTGGGTTAATAAAATTCAGACCAGTAAACCATTTTAACTTAAAAAAAAAAAAACTCAAAAAGAACAAATATCAATGCCCGTCTCTTCTCGTTCTCCCATCACGGACATCACACTCGATAACCCTGCTCTCCATGCTTGTGTCTCCTGTTTTCTCTGTCACGTTCATTCCGTTATTTAGGCTACAGGTCAGCGGGATATAAATGACAGCTCCACCATCAAACCAAACTGTGGAAATCCAATCGTTTGCTAAACTTCTTTCTTTAAAGCCAACAAAACGTAGACTTGCCTCGTTCGCAGGAGCGGCCCAGGAAGCCGGTTCCGGAGCAGTCGCAGATGTAGCGGTTCCAGCCCTCCCTGCAGATGCCGTTGTTCTGGCAGGGGTTGCTGTGGCACTGCTTGGACGGTTCCTTCGAGCAAGAAGGTTTGACCCCCGCTGCCTTCTGGGCCTCAGCCATGCGCCGCACGTCCTTGCTCTGGCCGTCAATGAAGAGGTCCCGCACGCAGCCCACAAAGCCGTAGTTGAGCAGGGCCGTCCACACTTCGGTGGGGAACACCAGGCCGGCCTTGTTCTCAGGGAGCCCGCCCAGATACAGGTTATCATCCAGGTCCAAGATCTCGCTCTCCCCTGGAGCCTGGTAGGGGGTCCGGACGCTGTTCACTGAGATGGTTCCTGAGAAAAGGAAGAAAGCATGGAGAGGGTTAAAACATGGCGATATGAACTTGTGTCAGGAAGTGGTGTTTAAACTTTAAGATCAAAATGATTTGCTTAATTTGTGAGAGAGTATTTAAAGCCATATTTAAAGCTATAAAAGGGCATCGAGCCTTCATATGGCACAAGATGATCGGTCACCTGGATAGATTTTGGAAAGACAGCAAATTTTGGCAAAAAAAGAAAACAAAAAGCTTAATTTCTAGATTTGTATCCACATTTTCTGCCGGTTAACACTGGATAGTGATGTTTTATGGCCTTTTTTAAAAGGCTTTAAGAATGTGCAACGTAGAGTATCCTTTTTCCATCAGAAAATAAATGATATTCTGTAAATGCTATATTTTGTGACATGAAGGAGGAAGATGCAGAGGACAGAAAGAAACAGAAACGGATGATCCCCTGTGGCTGTAACGGTGGCGGGGTACCGGAGGGACGCCAGTTCAGAGCCAGGAGTTCAGAACAGAAGTTTATTATTCACAGAGACAAAACAAACAAACAAGAAACCAAGGCTGCAGTTCTAATCCGGATCCGAGTGCCAAGGAACTGCAGTCTATAATCAGGATACCTAGTAACAACAGACAGAACCACCATTACGCATAGGCTTAACCTACCTAATGAGCCGCGCTCTGTTCTGACTCATCGGGGCTTAAATAGTCAGCCCCAATGATGCACACCTGTGCCTGCATGGGCTCAGGTGTGCTCAGTCAGAACAGAGCGCCCTCTAGCGTACCCAGAACACCTCCTGTGACATAAACACCTTATACGTGACCGAGAGCGCTCTCTAGCGTGCCCTAAACACAACACACGTGACAGAGAGCGCCCTCTAGCGCGCCCTAAACACAACACACGTGACAGAGAGCGCCCTCTAGCGTGCCCAAAACAGAACACATGTGACAGAGAGCGCCCTCTAGCGCGCCCAAAACACAACACACGTGACAGAGAGCGCCCTCTAGCGTGCCCAAAACACAACACACGTGACAGAGAGCGCCCTCTAGCGTGCCCAAAACAGAACACATGTGAAAGAGAGCGCCCTCTAGCGCGCCCAAAACACAACACACGTGACAGAGAGCGCCCTCTAGCGCGCCCAAAACACAACACACGTGACAGAGAGCGCCCTCTAGCAGCGCCCTCTGGCGTGCCCCAAAACACCAGCACGTGTGACAGAGGCGCCCTCTGGCGTGCCCCGCACAACACGTGTGACGAAGGCGCCCTCTGGCGTTGCCCCAAACGCAACCGCGTGTGACAGAGGCGCCCTCTGGCGGCGCCCAAAACAGAACACCGTGACAGTGGCGCTTCCCTGGCGTGCCCAAAACACAACTTGCGTGACAGAAGCGCACCTAAGCGCCATTTAACACGTGTGACGAAAGCGCCCTCTAGCATGCCCAAACACAACACGTGTAACAGAGAGCGCTCTCTAGCGCGCCCAAAACACAACACGTGTGACAGAGAGCGCCCTCTAGCGTGCCCAAAACACAACACGTGTGACAGAGAGCGCCCTCTAGCGTGCCCAAAACACAACACGTGTGACAGAGAGCGCCCTCTAGCGTGCCCAAAACACAACACGTGTGACAGAGAGCGCCCTCTAGCGTGCCCAAAACACAAGACACGTGACAGAGAGCGCCCTCTAGCGCGCCCAAAACACAACACGTGTGACAGAGAGCGCCCTCTAGCGTGCCCAAACACAACACGTGTGACAGAAGGCGCCTCGCGCCCAAAAAACAACACGTGTGACGAAAGGCGCCTCTAGCGTGCCCAAACACAACATTGACGGCGCCCTCTAGCGTGCCCAAAACACAACACGTGTGACAGGCGCCCTCCTGCGCGGCGCCCAAAACACAACACGATGTGACAGAGGCGCCCTCTAAGCGCGCCCCAAAAAACACAACTTTGCGTGACAGGCGCCCTCTAAGCGGCGCCCAAACACAACCACGTGTGACGAAGCGCCCTCCGTGGCGCCCCAAAACACAACACACGTGACGAAGGCGCCCTCTGGCGTGCCCAAAAACACAACACGTGACAGAGCCCTCGCGCCCAAGAAACACAACACCGCCGTGACAGAAGCGCCCTCTAGCGTGCCCCAAAACTACAACACACGTGACAGAGAAGCGCCCTCTAGCGTGCCCAAAACACAACCTGCGTGACAGCGCCCTCTGGCGCGCCCAAACACAACACGTGACAGAGCGCCCTCTGGTACCCAAAACACAACACCACGTGACAGAGCGCCCTCGCGGCGCCCAAAACAACATGTGTGACAGGCGCCCTCTGGCGTGCCCAAAACACAACACAACGTGACAGAAGCGCCCTCCCTGGCGCCCAAAACACAACACTTTGTGACGAGGCGCCACTCTAAGCGCGCCCAAAACACAACACACGTGACAGGCGCCCTCGCGCGCCCAAAACAGAACACCACGTGACAGAGGCGCCCTCCTAGCGCCCAAAACTTAACACGTGACAGAGGCGCCTCTAATGCACCCAAAGCCAACACGTGACGAAGAAAGCGCCTCAGCGCGTAAAACCTAACCACCGCGTGACAGAGGCGCCCTCAGCGTGCCCAAACACAACACCGCACGACAGAGGCGCCCACTCTAGCGTGCCCAAAACACAACACGTGACAGAGGCGCCCTCTGGCGTGCCCAAAAAAACACAACACGCGTGACAGAAAGTAGCCTCTGGCGTGCCCAAAACACAACACGCGTGACAGAGAGCGCCCTCGTGCCAAAACACAACCGCGTGTGACGAGAGGCGCCCTCGCGTGCCCCAAAGCGCAACACAACGTGACAGAGCGCCACTCTGGCGTGCCCAAAACACAACACCGCACGTGACAGCCCTCGCGCGCTAGCCCAAAACACAACACGTGTGACAGTGGCAAACGGGAGCAGCCGAGAGAAGAAGTTATTTTTTGCGATGCTCTTTTCAACCAGCGCTAATGGTAAAACCTTTCATTTATCAAACCTTGAATTCCACATGGCGTGGGTGTGCCAAGCAAAGCTCAATGCACCGTCTGAACCTGGAGTATCCGTAAAGGATGTTCCTTTTTCCTACCATGGCGACGTCACATTTATATCTACCAGCAGAATCACTTAGTGGGGTCTTCCCACTAACCGTTCATCATGACCCACGACTGCCATTATTTCTACACAAAGCATCCAAGGTATACAAGCCTTTATACATGTTTCAGCTGCTTGCCAGCATAAAATACTGTATTGATTAGCGAGAAAGATTTGTATGCATCCCTTCACCGCCTTTATGGGTGTGTTGTAATTCAAGGGTAAATAAATGGGCAGACCTTCAATGATTTACTATAAAAGTAGATCTTTACACATTTTTCAGCCCCCCCCACACCCACACCGCTCATAATGTGAATCACAACAAAGTAATTAAATCAAATTGTGGCAAAATGTGACGTTTCATTATTGGCTGCATCATTTCCTAAAGCACAGCAGAGGGAGTCTGCGTGAGGTCAGGAATTTGTGACGGGGTCAGTCTCGGGATTAAAAACACACCTGGTGCTTCAGTCGACAGAAGCTGAAAAGAAAGCCATTTAATAGGCCTATAATTGCAGTTGATACACGAGCCGCTCTGAAAATAAAAGCAGTCAATCGAGCGGTCGATCCGGACGAAAATATGTTTAATTAGTGTTTTGAATCGATGTGGAGTCACTCTGGGTATTGACTGAGTGCTGTAGCATGTGTCGTGTGTTTTTCTTAATCATGTTCGAGCTCGCTGTATCGAACCGCTGCCGTATAAATGGGGGGGTCATTTGCTTTCTTCCGCTGACGTGCTCTAAATCTCCCTCTGTGTCCTCAGCTGTGGCCATAAAAAGCCCACAAACCAGGAGAAAAAAGAGGAAGAGTGCTCCAACCCTCATTTCAAGAGGCTTCATGCATTATCCAGTCCCTTCCTTGCCCAAATAATAAGCCAGCACTTCAGCAAGTGTTAGGTCCCAATGTGGAGCGCGATGAAGGAGTGCAGACAGACAGAGAGACGGTCCGGGCCAAGAGAAGGATTCATTTCCCCGTCTTGTTGTCAGGGGCAGCGATGGACCAGTGGTTAAGGGCTAGGCCTCCGGATCAGAAGATTGTGGGATCGAGTCCTTTACCAGTAGGTTGCCCTGAGGTACCCTTGAGCAAGGTACCGTCCCCATCACTGCTCCCCGAGAGCTTTCAATAGCTGCCTCCTGCTGCACGGTGAGATGCACCGGTTGAATTTCGGTCGTGTTTTACTACATTGCTGTGATTAGATTTTTCATGTTGCTGCTGTTATTGTTGTTGTGCAGTTGTTTGGTGTGATGCCCATTTGTGATTTGCCTCACACAGAGCGATCTATTCGAAATATCCATCAGACAAATGGAGACACTGAGCGGGAGGGAGGGAGAGAGAGCGAGAGAGAGAGAGAGAGGTGACAGGCAGGCAGATGGGCGGATAGAGTGCGGAGAAAATTGTGAAACAGAGGGCAATACAAATAGACTACACCCACCAAACCATGACACAACCCCCTGTGGGCTAAACAGGCAGCTCTATTGTCATAGTAACATATAAAGATGCACTGATTTCCAAGTGCTTTTGTAAGTATTTTAATCCGTCCCCAAGGAGCTGATATGTAACAGACTGTACTTCAAAAGGCAGAGAGGAGCAGCTCAACATGACATTCTGTGTACTCTCAATTCTAGATACAGGATCTAGTGGTCCTTGTGGAGGGACATGTCTGATTATGTAATCTGGCTTTTACATAACTTTTCCATGTAATTATACATACGTTAAACCCGTCTTATCGAATGTATTGTTGGTGATATTTCCTGTTTCTCTGGCATCCTCACCTTTTATAAAGTGACTGTTTGTCCTTGCGTGCACGCTGCACAGCTATATCCAGAGCCCGGGGAGCAGTGACGTAGAAGGTACCTTGCTCAAGGGTATCTCAGTGCAACCTGCTAGTCCAGGATTTGAACCCACGACCTTCCAATCTTAACGCCTAGTCCCTAAACACTTGGCCAGCCCTGCCCCTAAATGCCTCTGCTTTTTTTGGACTGGTTTCTGAACAGGAGGTTTTTTACTGGTTTGCTCTTCAGAGGCCTTTCAAATAAGTACAAATAAATGAAACTGAAAATGTATATCTGTCAATGTGAAACACAGCACGCAGTTACACACGACGAAATGCAATCTAGATTTCCACCCACTCACACAGCTATTAACAGCGCCCGGGGAGCGGTGATGGGGACGGTACCTTGCTCAAGGATTCGTCAGGGCAACCTACTGCTTCACGTTACATGTTGCACTGAATTCCATCTCACTCTGTACTTGCACATGGTTACTGACATAACCTGACCTTGAACTTGACTTCACAAGCATCACATACAGCATGGACTGGCTTACAGCCTTTGGACGTCAGTGTTTAACCTAAAAGGTTCATGTGAATTAGTCCTAAAATTGTAGCAATATAATGGAGGCAATAAACAAATAACATTATCACAACATTATCGTAACGTTAATCACCACATCTGACATCATTACATTTATGGCTTTTTTTTTTTTTGCCAGTAGCAAGAGATCATACAACAGTAAGTGGCCAGAGGTTTGAAAAAAACCGAAGTATCCCTGTAATAAATGAACAATGACAGCTGCTGTGGGCTGTTATTTGACACAGTGGATGTGAAATGAAACAATGACTATAAATGTCAGCTTTAATTCAAGTGCGTGAGGCCATTGACTGACACTTTTGAAGAAACTCCATTATTAAAGAGCACGAGGAGTGATAACATCTTTCTTTCTTTGAGCAGCACAATGAGTAAAGCTCATTTATGGAAGCGGGAAAGATACAATCAGATCAGATGCACTAGGCGTTCACTGTTCTTCTTTATAAGAGGGAGCCGAGAAAGAGAGAAAATGGGGGAAAAAAAAGATGGTATCTCGATGGGTTTAAGGGCACCCTAAAGATGATCGTTGAGAAAAAGAGACATGAAGTTCACCGAAATTCGACATCAGGAATTTGCTAAAATGGAAATATAGTCCCGACTTTTTCCACGTTTGAAACACTGTTGGAGGGAAAGCGATTCGTTCAGGATTCTTCAAAGTGGAGTTGATCGAGAGCACAAAGTCTTTTCAAAGATGAAATTGTTAGAAAGTACAGTATAATTTCTGAGAAACAGTTTTACGTTAGTCACTGACACAATGACAAAGCGCTTTCTGAAAAATAATGCACAGCCACAACTTACAAAGGGGTGGGAATGGGAGTCTAACGCCTGGCCAAAACTCATTAAGCTCAATTGATGGACACGCATTTGTTTCTGATTCCCACACTTTATTGACTGCACCGTGTGCTTGTTTCTTGCACCATTTACTAAACTGCCAGGCAAAAATTCCCAATCTCCTCTTCTTCTTTCAGCTGCTCCCGTTTAGGGGTCGCCACAGCGGATCATCCGTTTCCGTTTCTTCTTGTTCTCTGCATCTTCCCCCTTCAAACCAACCACCTGCATGTCCTCGCTCACCACGTCCATAAACCTCCTCTTTGGTCTTCCTCTTCTCCTCTTTCCTGGACATGTTCAAACCATAACCCTGACACCTCCAGCTCGGCCTCGTCTTTTCGTCAGCACCACCGTCTCCAACCCGTACAACATAGGTGGTCTCACTACCGTCCTGTAAACCTTCCCATTTTACTCTTTCTGGTACCCGTCTGTCACAGATCACTCCAGCCACTCTTCTACACCCATTCCAACCTGCCTGCACTCTCTTCTTCACCTCTCTTCCACTGAACTGTTGATCAAGTATTTAAACTCCTCCACTTTTGTTACCTCTACTCCCTGCATCCTCACCACTCCGCTTTCCTCCCTTTCATTCACACTCATGTATTCTGTCTTTAAAAACTCCCTTTCTCATGCCCTTGTTAATTATTCTTATAACTGATCTGTACAAGGTTATACCCCTAAAATGTTCACTTATTCATTCCTTCATCTCAACCGCACATCCTGAAGAAGGCTGCGGGGGTGCTGGAGCCTATCCCAGCACACATCCAGCAAAAGGCAGAGAAGCATCCTAAAGAGGTCATCAGTCCAACCCAGAAAATGTCATTTTTAAAATATATTCAGAGAGATTCCTGTAGGCAACAGAACTACTCCTATTTTTCTAGATTTACTATTACTTATCATCAGGAATACCAATTTAAAATCAAATTTAGAGCTTCACTGCTGGTTAAAGACAGTAAATAAATTGGGGGGGGGGGGGGGGATATTCTCTACACTGACCGTTTGACATTAAACTACTGAATGGCTGTTCTCGTCTCAAAAATGTAATTATACAGAAATGATGACCAGTCATCGCCATTCCCCTATTAAGTTTTCTCATCCTCTCAGTACTGCCTCAGCAAACCTCACGCTAGATTATATAACTTATATAGCATAGTTTAGGCCATCAGTAGATATCTCCGTATAGATAGTGGACTGTACAGACTAAGTTGCACAGACATGATGACTGGGTAAAGTGTGTGTGTGGGTGAGTGTCTGTGTGTGTGTTATTGCTTTTTTTTCCATGTTGCAGACTCTCTCACTGTAGAATCTGTTTAGAGGGCCCATGCTTTGCATTTATTCTTATGTATATTTATACATTCATATTAATTACTGCATTTAAAAGCTCTAATTCAATCATTCAGATTTAAGGTTTTCTTTTGTAGACCTTCATAACAATATATATATACACAGTACTGTGTAAAAGTTTTAGGCAGGTGTGAAAAAATGCTGTAAACAAAGAATGCTTTCAGGAATGGAAGTGCTAATCATTTATTTTAATCAATCAACAAAATGCAGTGAATGAACAAAAGAGAAATCTAAATCAAATCAGTATATGGTGTGACCACCCTTTGCCTTCAAAACAGCATCAGTTCTTCTAGGTACACTCACACACAGTGTTTGAAGGAACTCGGCTGGTCGGTCGTTCCAAACATGACTGTGTTTCAACTTTCAACCGTGTGACATTGATGATCATCAGCACCTGTTTGGTAAAACTGGTTGATCATACACCGACTATAATCCTACAAAATCCCTGACTTTGTGCAAGTGTACCTAGAAGAACTGATGCTGGTTTGAAGGCAAAAGGTAGTAACACCAAATATTGATTCGATTTAGATTTCTCTTTTGTTCGCTCACTTTGCATTTTGTAAATTGATCAAAATAAACAATCATTATTGATATTTCTGAAAGCATTCTTTGTTTAGAGCATTTTTTCACACCTGCCTAAAACTTTTGCACAGTACTGTATGTATATATAAAGCATGCAGTATAGTACAGACTAGTAGTATTGTAAGTATTTTTGCAGCAAGGGGCTTAAAAACCAGGGACTGAAGGAAAATAATACATTTTGAAGCTTTAGCAATGTTTACATACTCCATCCAAAAAGCGAGGAAACGGGATTAATAATGGCCCTTTAAAGAGACATCAGTGTTAATTCAGACAGCCTTAAATAATCCTCCTTTACGAGCGTGAGCTGAGGCTTGTTCACCGTGACGACCAGGAAATAATTCAGGCTTAATCTGATCATAGAAACTACTGATTAAGCACAATTCTCATGATTATTTCATATTACAAGCACAGCCACGGAGAGAAAGAGGGAGAGAAAGAGGGAGCAGATTCGGCTACTTTGTGGAAAGCGACCAGCGCATTATATGCCCCCTTTTGTCCCTGTAATAAGAGTTGATGGATGACGCCGGCAGCGAGTTGACCTTGTAGGAGGGGAAAAAAAAATAAATCTGGGAGGTGTTGCAAGGATATCTGGTTTTATCAAAGTGAGTCATGTTTTTGCCTTTGTTTGTCGCAAAATAAAATTGTGCGGGGAAGCAAATTTCGGCCTGTTGTCGCTCTCTGCTTTGAAAGCAGCGATCAGGACTGTTCCGAAAGTGTGTTCAGAGCTAAATCTATAGTCAGGGTCAGCTGTATGCATGACCAGGCTGGATCAACACCTTGTTTCACTCACTAATGACGTTCCCGCTGGAACATATGTTCTCAGGACTTGACTCTTGAGAAGTTTTCCAGGAAAACCATACAAGAGCTTAGAACATAAGGGGCATTTTAACTACTGTTTTTTTTTTTTTTTTTTTTTTTAGAACTTCAGTCAAAACGGGCATCTCTCAGCTGTATAATCATATTTAAATCCACAGTTTACGGCCAAAGAGATGTGGACAGGTCTAATCTGAAGGGACTCAAGATTGGAGGAGTCCTGGATCAGCAGGTTGCCATGAGGATGCTTTGAGCAAGGTACTGTCCTCAACACTGCTCCCCGGACATATGGCTGCCCACTGCTGCATTGTGTGTAGGGGCTCAAGTTGGCTCTGCATTTGATGTTCATTAGAGCCCATGGCTGTTTCACTAAACCTTCTATTTTCTTGACTGGAAAACTCAAATCCAACTAGACTGTGAATGAAAGTAGGAAAATGACTCATAATCAAGTGTAAATGGACACAAAAGTACTAAAAATCCACCATATAAATCCATTTAGCACACCTTCTGTGGATTTCTATTTCATGTGCACTTGCTGGACCAAGCAAAGCAAAGGCCTGAATGTGATGATCAAAGGGACTGGTTTCATTTATCTAGTAAAACACTGCAGGTCCTGTAAGTTAGCTAAGCGCACACTGGTGTTCCGGCACCTCAGTGACGGTCCCCTTTCCGTCCCTGCTTTATTTCCAGCAGACAGCGGCCCACATGACAATAACTTTGTATTCATAACCATAACGTGTTTGTTTTCTTTCTCATTGCCTCTCATAATGTTTTCATTTATTTTGTTGTATTTATTGGCATGACATGAGTTTAATTTTTGCAGCAAATGTCTCTGAACAGGCTGCGGCTCAGCCAGCCATAGTTCAGCGCAGTGGACCGAGCTGACGGACTGAGCCAGTCATTTAAACTCGCCTGGCCACGCTTATCCCCACTTCACAGCCACGGCGATAGTGCGGCTCTTTGAAGTTCTTAATTAGGCTCGTTTAACACAAACGCATCCATGACGTCCCGGCCCATACACGCGCATACACACTCACACCAACACACTCGCGCATATGCACTCACACCCACACACACACACACCCCCCCTCCCCCTCCCCCCACACACACACTCACCTACAACCACACTCACACAACACACTCGCACATACGCACTCACACCCCAACACACTCCCCCCCCACACACACACTAACCTACAACCACACTCACACTAACACACACGAGCCCCCGCACACATGAGCATACACACACACACCAACTCGCTCCCCCACACACACACACCCGCAAGCCCACACCCACCCCCAGACCCACACGCGCACACACACCCACACACACTCCTCCATACCCACACACCCACACACACTCATAAACTCCCCTACACCTACTTCTCCACACACAAATGCACACACACACACCCACACCGACTCCTCCACACATACTCCCCCACACCCCCATACCCACACACACACACACTCCCTAACACCCACACATCCACACTCCCCCATAGCTACACACAGTATAGTTTTAGTGCTACGTTTTGTTTGCTTGTTTGTTTGTTTTGACAATAAACAAGTAAGACATGCACAGATAAGAGACGGGCAATTCATGCAAAAACGTTAGACTGTCTTGGCATTTTGTTGTTTGGAGCCAACCATCTTCACTTAAACACTGGTGCTACTGAGCTAGCTTAAAAGTAATCTAGGTTTAAGCCAAACCATTATCCACCCGTCCATGCATTACCAAGTACGGGACCCCTGTATGGGTCACCAGTCAATCCCAGAGCTCAGTAAGCATCACGCTTGCTTAAATCACCTTACAGTTTCCAGAAATGTTGACTTGTCAAACCAAGTTGAGGGGTTCATCTCCAAAAGACAATTCCAACACTTAACTGTTTGCTAGAAAAATGGATGAAATCACGCTACGACACTGTAAGGAGTCGTAGTAATGCTTGACTCCTGTTCACCTTAACAGGTAATAATACACAATACAGTGCCTTAATCAAATGAATAGCTCTTCAGCCTGACCTCTGTTCATCCTTACAGCCTACAGTATGTGATGACATGTGAAATATCGAGATAAAAAAGTCTTTAGCAGGCAGAGCAAACAAACAGGACTTATTTAGACAGCCTCTGTTGCATGTTAGCTACGTCAGCACTGTGGTTAATGTAAAACGATTAAAAGCTCATTTAAAACAGAGAGCACACTGGACTCTGATTCAAGGTCCAAACTGTGTACTTTGGGTTTGACATTTGGGAAAGGCTTTCATTTTTGGCTAAATCTAAAAAGAAAAAAAATGGGATATCATCCCCAGCATGGACTGCCAAGGCATTATATTTAGTGTCCTACAAACTCTAGGTCACCGTTTCCTCCTGGCCCACTAACAACTGCTAATTCCCAAAAGAAAAAGCGGTTTTACTTTCATTTAGGCAGCAACAGACACCCAAAGTCATTTTGGGCCATCGTTTCTGAACAGGAATGTATCTATACTGACATCTTCCTCAGACCATGGCTGCATATTCTGACACGTCTGGCTTCAGACTTGTTCTTTCTGCCTCCATCTTGCACTTTCAAGTTTAAGTGTCAGGGGTTGTCAGATTGAAAAACACAGCACCGTCCAGCTCGCTGCCATGGTTCAAAAAAACCTACAAAATAGTTGTGTCCACCAAAGCTTTAAAAGGACCCAACTGGAGATTAAGATAATAAACAAGATTAATCACTTTGGGAGGAAAAACCACAGCAATTAATCTTCATCAAGCGATTTCAAAACTGTAGATTTAATAAAGTCCACAAACATTTTTGTGCAATTTTTCATGATTACAGCGTAAGCCATTGCTGGGAAAATGTAATCTAACGTAGCAACATATGGTCAACTGAAATCCTTCCATTCAACAACTGATACAAAGTAAGGACAGGTTTTAATGTTTAGGCCGCATCCTTTAAGCAGGATCAGCGTTTCTAAAATGGTGAGAAATAAACAGTTTATTCAATCAAACTAGGTAATATACACTCAACAGATACAGCGCAGGATCTGAATTTACACCAAATTAAGGCAATTTTCCAGAATAAAACATGTTTACAGTCGCATCTATATAACTGCGAAAGGTAATGCCATGTTTAATGTGGCTGATTGTTTTATTTGTGTTTCTGCACTATTTCCCTTTTCCAATTATTCATGCTTTCTGTGCTGGCTACCAGTTACAGCTCCAGTAATTTCTGCACAAATTTACATCTGATTAACTTGTTCCGCAAAGAGGAAAATGAGTTCTTTCGCTTTGCCTTACGATGGGCAACAAATGGCAGAAATTGGTGACAATTCAACCGTGTCTGTTATAATAGATCGTTTTGAGATTATTGATTATTGATGACTGAAGCTTTAACGCCTCTTACAATAAAACAACTAATAAATCTAACGGAATCTTTGTGAGGATGCGGATTATCCCCCTCGCTGAAAGGGGTCTATAAAATCAACAATCTCTAGCCTGAAAGATCACCAGGGTTGGCCGCTCTGCCAGGACTGGCCCTGACCCGGACCGGTGTTGCCGCAGCTGCTGCTGTGCAGTCCTAGTGTCCGGATTTTGGCAGGCACTTCGGGGGCCCATGGCCAGACACGTCCCCCCAGGCTGAAGCTAACGAGGCCACTCCATCAAGCTCATTACCACAGAAAGTTCTCAGGAACCCGTCTCAGCCTTAAAGCGCCGAGCTAAAGCAGGAGGTGCACGAACGGATCTGTATGGCATGACTAAAACCGCATAATAATCCTCTGTGAGATTCTTATTGGAACAAGCATCCTTGGCACCGGAATGTTTATTGTTGCAGGCAGCAAATTGAGAAATAGCAGCTAGAAAATATATACTTTTCCTATTATATGTACTATAATGTGTATAATTGAAAAAATGAGGTAGGCTGCAGCTCCATCCATTATGGTTAGGGGGAAAGAGCGAAAAATAATCCGGATACTGATTCTTTTTGCAAAACAAAGTGATTACGTCTGGAATGACACTCAAATGGCTTGAAGAAAAATGGTCAAACAATGAGGAAATGCGAACAAAAGACAGCAAAATGTGACATGATGGGAAATAGAACCTCCATTAAGAATACTTTCAGGGGCTTTGTCATAATGAAGTAATAGTTTATGGATGGGATTCTCATTTCCATTTCAGGGGAGGAATCGGAGTGATTTGTGACAGACGGGTACCAGCGAAAGTAAAAGGGAAGGTTTACAGGACAGTAGTGAGACCAGCTATGTTGTACGGCTTCCCTTTTACTTTCGCTGGTGCCCGTCTGTCACAAATCACTCCAATTTCGCTGGAGATGGTGGCGCTGACGAAAATCGGGAGGCGGAGCTGGAGGTGTCAGAGTTAAAGATGCTGAAATTTTCGTTGGGTGTGACAAGGATGGACAGGATTAGAAATGAGTGTATTTGAGGGACAGCTCAGGTTAGACACTTTGGACACAAAGTTAGAGAAACAAGGTTGTTTTTGTTTGGGCATGTCCAGAGGAGAGATGAGGATTATATCGGGAGGAGGATGCTGAAGATGGAGCTGCCAGGAAAGATGAGAAGCGGAAGACCAAAGAGGAGGTTTATGGACGTGCTGAGAGAGGACATGCAGGTGGTCGGTTTGAAGGAGGAAGATGCAGAGAACAAGAAGAAACGGAAACGGATGATCCGCTGTGGCGACCCCTAAATGGGAGCAGCCGAAAGAAGATGATGAATATATATCTTATAATAACGTAATTAAATAAGATCCAACTGTGTAATAAAAGTACAAACTTCACTTTGTATTGTATCTAGAATCTTCAGTTCGTTATAGAAGTGATTATATTTAATTTCTGTTAATAAAAATGTGAATTTCCAAGAGCTGCACTCCTGTAAATACTTTCCCAGACATGAACGCTTAACAGCACCGGATTAATATAAAGAGGGGCAGGAAATGATCCTCCATGTGTAAGCTCTTGAGAAAGATCCATATTGTTCAACCCAAACCGGATGACATTTCTTGAACATGTGGTTTGAGCACAATGGAGCATTTTTGCTCCCAGCTTTTGTAAGCCTGGCACATTAAGCTGGTCTCTAAAGAGCAGCATATTGACTAAGCTAATGGTTTTGCTGGCAGAATATTGATCACTTTTGAGGTATCCCTACACAGTTCCACTCTCAAAGTACCCTTCTGAAGGGAAACGTGTTAACAAAGTTGAGTTATGGCTATTAAGTCATGAAGTCCAATAGTTTCTCCAGAGAGTTGAGTGATGTGACGCGAAGAAGCCAAAGGATTGATTCCCCTGGGGCGCGGTGGAACTACCTATAGACGGCGGGAGATTTTAGTCAATATTTGTGTTGGGAAAACAATGTCAGGGAGAATGCTGAAAAATGAGAAGCAGCCACAGTGAAGGAGGGGACTTGAAAACAAAGGAGTAATGGGAAAGACAGATGACAGCAATGGATGAAGGAAGCAAGAAAGGGAAAGAAAAGGGAGCAAAAAGCACCAATAATGCAGTGACGAAGTTGCTGTTGACTGGTCGCCGAGTTCCTAGAGCTGAAAGCATACAAGGCTTATCTTTTTGATATGTGTGAAATGGTCATTAGTGCCTTTGCATAGGCATTAGCCTTAACTGCGCATCACATCGACTTTCATCTTTTGCTACTTAGCATCTTGGCTGGCCTAGGTCTGGCGCTTCGACACGTGTTGGGAGAGGATTACTGAAATCCAGTTAAGTTGGGTCTTGGCATGTGTGCACGATTAGGTTACAGGCTAGGCAGAAGCCGCTGCTCCACGCAAACGAGGCTGTGAGCTCCCAGGTTGGCCGCTTGCCACACTCTCTCACTTAGCAGCCACTGCAGGAGGGTCTCTGAGAAGCTAGTCTAATCGAGCGTGGCTAAAACACAATGTCTGCTGCTACTAACCCCGTTTCCAATACACATATCTTTGGGCCTGCTTCACGCACATTCATCCTCAAACGTCGCTTTCCTGGCAAGAGCTGCATCACATCCTTCGGTATCCATGTGTACACCCTGCGTAGTGATCTAAACATCAAACTAAAGATGATACCATTAATCTGGATAACTTTCACACCAGGAATTAATCTATAAGTAGCAGTGACAACTGGCAGAAGCAGCTCCTCCAGGAGAAATTGTTTAGTTTCAAGTCCAGACATGATGGAGTGTGATGAAGCCCAGGAATCGCCGCTCTCGCCTAAGCACATTGAGACTCGGCAGGTGGTTTGGAAAGCTGTACATGCTTCAGAGAAAGCCTGGACAGGAGACCGGGGCTGCTGTCACTTTATGTGGGATTGGTGTTGAGCAGGTTGAGGAACGAACCTTTAGAAATAAAACAACTGATGAAGAAATAAGAGATATACCATACAGTAAACAACATACTTTTGTCTAAAATCACACCTCCTATGTATGTATGTATCTATCTATCTATCTACACTGTGTGCACAATTATTAGGCAAGTGAATATTTTGACCATATTATCATTTTTCAAAATCCAAGCTGTATAAACTTGAAGTCTGATTGGATTTAATAGATCAGGTGATGTGTATCTGTGTAATGAGGGAGGGTGTGGCCTATATCAAGGTGTGCATGATTATTAGCCAGCTTCTTTTCCTCCTTAGGCAAAATGGGCCAATAAAGAGACAGAACTGATGTCTTTCAGAGGGATGCAGCACTCTTAAATTACTAAGATATCGGGGCGTGATCACAGGACCATCAAACGGCGCGTTACAAACAGTCAACAGGGTTTCAAGAAACGCGTTGTGAAAAAAAGACGCAAAGAATTGAGAAGAATCAAACATGAAGCTACCAGGAACCCATGATCCTAGACAGTGGTGGCCTAGCGGTTAGGAACCCATGAGCAAGGTGCCGTCCCAATCAACTGCTGCCCAGGAACTTTAATTTGCTGCCCCCTGCTGCACGTGTGTGTGTGTGTTGGTGAAATGCAGAGGAAGCCTTTTTCTGTGGTACACTGTGTGCTGTGTTTCGTAATTAGTCACTTTCACTTCATCCTCTAGTGCTATCAAAGCAAGACGCTGCTCCATCACATGCATGGAAGTTCTACACCGCCAGTAAAGGCCTCAAAGATGAAAGAATAATGACATGGACCCCTTCCTCACCTGAACTAAACCCTATTGTGAACTAGTGGACCTTCTTAAACGGGAGATTAATGTGGAAGGAAAACAGTCCATCTCTCGGAACAGTGTCTGGGAGGCTGTGCTTATTATTGGATAAGAACACTAACCTACCAGTAACAACTACTGCTGGAAAAAAACAAAAACAAGTACTATTTACAAGGCAGTGGTTGAACTTAAATTAGGACTTGATCAGCTTCCTACCAGAACAATCACTTACCATTCACAGCAAAGCTGCACTTTTATTCACACCTGCTTTTCTAAAGCAGATTACAAATGCTTCTGCATTAACCGCTGCGATATAATAACATGCACTATGTTGGCTGTGTTCCAATCTCAGGGTGAATGAAAAAAAACTATTATATGCAGCGTTTTGCAATGGCTTTGATCAGCCAATCAAACACGTTTGTACTGCAGGAAGATGGAGTTGGATGTTGTGGGTTTTAAAAATGACCACATGTACAATCAACTAGGAGCTGTTAATACGACTGATAAGCAGGGCTGTGATGAGTGAAAAAAAAGATTGAAAGAAAGCTGTAGAAAGTGAACCACAAAGTTTGAATGACATGAATGTCGGGATTGCCTCAAAGAAGAGAACAACATGGATAACCTGACCTGAACAAACTACTGTAAGTGAAAGTGACTATTCTTGTCATCGCGACGTCACAGCACAGCACACAGTGAACCACAACGAAATTGGACTTCTGCATTTAACCCATGCACACAAACACCGTGCAGCAGTGGGCAGCTATGAAAGCGCCCGGGGAGCAGTGACGGGGACGGTACCTTGCTCAAGGGTACCTCAGGGCAACCTACCGGTAATGGGTTTGAACCCACGGTCTTCCAATCCCGTGGCCAACTCCCTAACCACTAGGCTCCCGCTGCCCCTACAGTATATCCGTCTTTTAATGGTGTGAAAGTGAAAGTGACTAACTGTGAAATAGCACAGCACGCAGTGAAACACGACGACATGCTTCCTCTGCATTTCCCCCAAACCTGCGTGCATCAGGGAAAGCTATTGAAAGCGGGAGCAGTGATGGGGATGATACCTTGCGCAAGGGTTCATCAGGGCAACCTAATGGTCTGGGATTGGATCCCATGACCTGTTACTGGGGCCTAGTCCCTAAACACTAGGCCAGTGCTGTCCCGTGTCCAATACTGTGTAAAAGTCTCGATCCGCCCCTCATTTCTTCATTGCTTTCTTGTATTGTTTAATGAATTGATGAGGAACAGTTCTCCAGGCATCCTGAAAGCCAAAATGTTTGGCTCTCATCTTCAGCGCAGTCCCTGTACCTGACCAGGACTGTTTTTGGGTTTTTCAAGCCGCACAGTGGCCTATGTATGAATCATTTAAGCAAAACAAAGCATCTAACATATTACAGAGAGAAAGAGATTGAGAGATATAAAAATTGTTTTTTCCATCCCCAGCAAAATATCTAGAAACTAAAAAACAACTTAATCTACAGTGCAACTTAGTATAAAAAAATGAGAAACATTGATGAAAATATATTTGAAACTAATGATAATTGATGAATCAACAATAACCCCCCCCACCCCCCCAAAAAGAGCTTTCAGAAACAGGTCCAGTCTGCTTTAGAACCCAGTAAGATCTCAATGCGTCATGAGATCAGACGTGGCCTGCTAAGTGAAACATGCATTGCCCAGGAGAGAGCAGTAAACGAATCACCGACCCCTTCAGGGAATTACACGTAAAGCGTGTATTAATAAAGTGTCTGAGAGGGAGATGAAAAAGCCCAGCGCTCCTCACACTTTGCGACTCACTCTCCCGGGATGTGCTTTTAAAATGTTACTTTCTTATCTGATGCATTATTTATCAGGAGTCAAAGGTCCCAGGACGAGCTGTGCTCATTATATACAACACCACCACGCCAACAGCTGGAGGTCACGGAAGGACCTGAAGATAAATTCACACGACAGTGCCCTTCCGCACCAACAATGGGAGCGAGACCCACTGCTTCCTGTTATCCGTCTACTGAATGGACTCCATTTGTCTTTTTTTTTTTGTGAATTTAATATGTAATGCAAAAAGAGTCAAATCGGTCAGGCTCTGGTTTTTTTTTTTTTTTTACCTCAAAGCAGAGAGAAGCGCAGGTGGGGTTCTGCCAAATAAAATAAATAAATAAAGAAATACCTCAATCAACATTGTAGCTTTGATCAACATGATAAATGGAGTCTCTCAAAACGTTTGGAGAGCTGAGGTGGATTGAACATCGTTTCTTCAGGCTTTCACGTGCTAGAAGCTTAACTCGGGAGACGAGCCGCACTGCGAGGAAAGGTATCAGCCTGGGAATAACTCCGCTGTAGGGACGGGCAATACTGCAGCAGTATTATCGCGACTTTCGTCAATTATGTTACGACCCATTTTCCTCGTTGGTGTGCGGGCACTGACTTGGATTAATCTGCAATCCAATGAAACAGGTTTAACTTTGGATGATGAGTAAAATAAAAGTGAAAGTGAAAGTGTTCTTGTCATTGTGAAACGCTGCACAGCACACAGTGAAACACTTGCACCTCTGCATTTTACCAAACACGCACACCGTGCAGCAGGGAGCAGCTACGGAAAAATGCCCGGGGGGCAGTGATGGGGACAGTATCTTGCTCAAGGGTATCTCAGGGCAGCCTACTGGTTAGGGATTCAAACCCACATGATAAGGAGGCCCTAACCACTAGGCCATGGCTTATATAGGGCATATATATATATATATATATGGCATATATAGCCAATATTTAAAATTATGACTTTTAAAAGTAGAGTTAACGATGCTGAGGTTTTTGTTGGGTGTGACGAGGATGGACAGGATTAGAAATGAGTGTTTTAGAGGGACAGCTCAGGTTGGACGTTTTGGAGACAAAGTTAGAGAAACAATGTGCAGAGGAGAGATGAGGAATATATTGGAAGGAGGATGTTGAAGATGGAGCTGCCAGGAAAGAGGAGGAGAGGAAGACCAAAGAGGAGGTTTATGGACGTGGTGAGAGAGGACATGCAGGTGGTCGGCTTGAAGGAGGAAGATGCAGAGGACCGGAAGAAATGGAGACGGTCGATTCGCTGTGGAGATCCCTAAACGGGAGCAGCCGAAAGAAGAAGAAGAAGAAGAGGACTATATCAAAACAGACCTGAATAAATAGTGCCTTTAAATGTTCACAGCGACAGTGCCTCTAATTACATGGCATTAGAGAAAGCGACTATTAAACTGGGTTGATCTGATTGGGTTCAGCTTTGGCTAATAGCCTGCTTTTGCCAGTCTGCACACCATGTACCTCTGCTCTAATAAACAGAGTTTTCAGTTCAGCTCCATCCTCACCTCCCTTATTGTTCCCCATCCTGGCTGCAAGAGAGATTTAAGCTTTTACAATTTTAAGGACAGTGACAGAAAAAAAAAAATAATAGCAATATTTAAAAAAGTCTCCACAGCAGAGAGCAAGGTACCGTCCCCCCATCCCCGGGCACTTGAAATAGCTGCCCCCTGCTGCACGGTGTGATGGGTGAAAAGCAGAGGCTGAATTTCGTTGTGGTTCGCTGTGCGCAGCGCCGTGTTTCACGACGACAAAAATAGTCACTTTCACTTTAAACCTCGACACTGCACGCACTGATCTACAGTAAATTTGATTTGTTTTCAGAATCGATTAGGATTTCTTATAAACTCTGGGAAAATCAAGAGATCAAGCGGATACCTGATCACTTCGCATTGCTGCCAGAAAATGGGGGAGATCGGTTAAACTGGTCTTCCTGAAGTTAAGTATTTTGAGTCCTGGGGTAATCGGCAGAGGCGGGGAATTTGAAAGAATGACGAATCAGACAAAGCTGATCTAGAGAGTGGTGTGGCTTTGTTTCAGCTGAGAAAAATCAAGTCTGACGACGGCTTTTAAACCTGACAAAGCAGCAGTGTACAGTAACAAGTACTGTGCAATAACTTCTTTCAATTCTAATGATAATGAAGCATTTCTATTCCTCTCCCTACGTTTTTGGTTCTATTTAAATTGGCCTACTTTTCTAATATGCCAGAGTTAATGTCAGGAAAAATCAATTTCGCTTGAATAATCTTCTGAGCAGCTAATCCTAACCAGGTTTAGGATCCTGAGCCTAATCCTGGAGTCTAATCCCACACAGGGCGAAAGTAAAACGATCATGTAAACATTAATGATGACTGCTTTTGGTCCAAAGAAACAAAAGGCAACAAGCAAAGGCGGTTTATTTCAGAATGACAAATATTTCATATATTTAAAAATGTCTGCGATGGGCTGGCGACCTGTCCAGGGTGCGTCCCCCGTCCTCGCCCTGTGTGCGCTGGGTTGGACACCAGCACTCCCCCGCCACCCCGTTTGGGACAAGCGGCAGAAAATGGATGGATGGATGTTTAAAAATGTCCTCCCCTTTGTCTTGCGTGTTTTACTACAAATGGATTATGCATTCCACCTGAGCCGAAGGTCTGCAATATCAATAAGTAAAGGGAGAACAGACTGCAAATGATCGTCTGCTTTTAACATCCTGGAGCTCCTGAAACATTTTTTTGGAGTCTAAAATAATTGTTTGATTGTATATGGCCATTTTTTTTTTTTTCGCAGACCTCAGGAAAACTACTCTGATACATTTTTGGCCATATTTGTGCAGGCAAGTCAATGAATTGCTCCAAGATGGATGTAGATGTTTGCTGGGAGGGACCAGGCAGTATCTATCCATCACGCGCCATCCCGTCTGCTGAGTTTGCAAGTTCTAGCGTGGGCCCAAAAAAGAAGAAAAAAAAAAAAAAAAAAAAAAACCGCTCGGGTCACATATTCAAGGCGGGAGGAAAAACAGGCAGCGATTGCATTATCCTGCATCTCAAGTCTAGCACAGTGCAGTAAAAGGCTCAGTCCTTGGAGAGCTCGACTCCCGTTTCCATAGCAACGCAGGCCGAGCGTAGAGACGGGGAGGGAGCGAAGGGAAAGAAGTGGAATAAAATAGAAGAGATGTGGGAAGAGATAGAGAAATTGAGAAGAGCAAGGAAGAAAAACAAGAAATAGATTTGGAGGGTGATTGGATCAGTGAAAATGTCACTTGGAATGCAGAGCATTATGCTTTAATTATATGATACTTGCAGAACCACAGCCGCTAAAGTCCCCTCTTCACGGCCGCCTGAAATAGAATTTATTAATGCTTAATGTGCAATAGAACGTATTAATCTTTAATTTCGCTTCACGTCGCTTTTCACGGCCATTCGGAGGGTTAGATGCTGTTGAAGGAGATTACGCCCCAGCCAGTGTTCAAGATGGGATTGTTTCGCAGAAGGTCTGGGCTGGGATTACGCTTCAGTGCGGGTGGGACTCGCTGTCAATCAGCGAGCGAGGTGGGATTATGCTTCAGTCAGAGTGCAGAGTGGGATTCGATTTCGGTGTGTGTGTGTGTCGAAAATAGGATTACGTTTCAGCGAGAGCTCGAGATGAGACCATGCTTTAAAAAAGACATTTACATGCACTGCCTAATGAGATTATGTCCAATACTTGGATCAGGACAACAGGACAATTGAGCAGTCTTGAGTGACATTCTTCAGCTGTCCAGGTCTGGTTTCGTAATTCATAGAAATTGCCAGCGATGGGCTGGCGACCTGTCCAGGGCGTGTCCCCCGTCCTTCCCCCTGTGTGAGCTGGGATGGACTCCAGCACTCCCCCACGACCCCGCTTGGGACAAGCGGCAGAAAATGCCTGACTGACTGATTTATAAAAAGAAAACAGGAAAAGAATGCATCGTTTCAATATACCGTTAGGCTGCAACGGGTTTGCTTAATGAATGTTTATTTGCCAATTTAATATTAGAACCTGGCCAATTTATTAGAAACATTTCGCTGTCCCACAAAACTAATGTACAGAGTCTTCATCCAATGTGTTTTTGCAAATGGTCTGTTTATTCTCCTCTAATCCTTCATCGGAGCTTTCGGACTACAGAGTTGCTCTTGGCTGGATATTTTTGAGAGAACACCTGCCAACACTGGTCCTCTGGTCAGAAAGAGGCTATCAAGGAACGGGGTGGAGGGTAACTGACAAATGGGGCATGACAACAGATGGCCTACAGTCTGTACACCTCTACAGTAGACCTGTAAGATATAAAGGGGCCATGAAATCAAATGAATGGGTTTCTAATAAAGTGGCCAGTGAGGGGAAGTCCAAGGCGGCTGTTTCTAATAAAGTGGCGAGTGAAGTGAAAATGACTGTCATTTCGAAACGCAAAGAGATTCAACCTCTGCTTTTAACACATACAGAGGAGGCAGCTAGCTATTTAAAGCACCAGGGAGCATTGATGGGGATGGTACCTTGCTCAAGGGTACCTCAGGGCAACCTACTGGTCTGGGATTCAAGCTCATGACCTTCTGATCCCGGGGCCTCGTCCCTAAACACTAGGCCACCGCTGCCCCAAGTTATGTACAAGCTGTGATACTTTAATTATGTCTGAGTGTATCTCTCGGACACTGGGCTCCAATGCAACGTAACGTTCTTCAAACAGTCGATACTAAGTGAGAAAAGTGAAAGTGAAAGTGAAAACCCTTGTCATTGCGAGGTCACAGCACAGCAAGCGTGAACCACAGTGAAATTGGACCTCTGCTTTTAACCCATGCACACAAACACCGTGCGGCAGTGGGCAGCTATTGAAAGCGCCCGGGGAGCAGTGACGGGGACGGTACCTTGCTCAGGGGTACCTCAGGGCAACCTGCTTGTGAGGGAATCAAACCCACAATCTTCCGATGCGGGGCCAACTCCCTAACCACTAGACCACCGCTGCCCCTGTTGTTGAAAGTTGTTTGACTTCTGCTTGTGGTCTAATATAAGATGTCCATGACAGATCTGTTCCATTCCCTTAGGTAATATTTTATAATTTCCTTTATTTCCTCTTTCCTCACTTATTTTGTGTGTCATAACGAACGACAGATAATTACAATCCATTTCTGCATGACCCTCTTCCACATTCTCTTTCACCCCCCAACAAGCCGCCTTTTTTGTTACCGGGTCTTTCAGACTTCTATTCAAATCAGATCTCAGGTGACGGGCTGGTTTCTCGCGACAAAGCAGTCAATGCTGAGACTCAAGGTGAGTATCTGCTAAACTGCTGTATGCTAAATGTGCCCTAAATATCCGAAAGTGTCATTCGTAGTGACACGTTCAAAAATGAGCTTTTTTTTGCAGCACGGTTTTATGATATAAAGTGTATGAACTGGGACGTCACTGTCCGTGATATGGGCCCTTCTTAAAGTTTTATTCAGCCGTTTACCAAACTCCCACACAACTAGTATAAAAGCGTGAAAGAGCACCCACCCAAGGAAAGTAATGAAATGCAAAGAATAAAATGCATAAAAAGAAGCATTAAGTCCCTAAAATGTATGAAACGTGTGAAGAACCACTGTTTAACACCTGAAGAACCTCCACATGAACTCAAAGTTACAAAGAAAAGGTTTTCTTAAAATTGCACCAACAACCCGGGGACCATTTAGGGGCCATTATTTTTTCAGAGTGCGCTTTGACATCGGAGAGCAGAAGTGCAACGGTCTGACTTAAAGAGTCCTGACATTTCTGCAGGCAAAGTGCCAGTTTCCCACCAGTGCCGAGACTCAGGTCCTCACTCTCCGTGTGGCTACAGGGGTAATGAAACGGCTAATGTGATTTCCCACTCTCGAGATGGAGTGGAAAACACGGTTGGTGGGGGCGGATCTAATTTGCAGTGTGACATTGCGAGGCCTTGGCCACGAGCACATGCTAACAAATTGCTGCTTAGATAAGCAAATCAACACGGCGCTCAGTGCCAGTGCGCCGGGGCATGGAGGACACGCGGCACGAGAAAGGAGCCGGTAGCTCAATCCCAAAGACTTCAAGGCTGATGGTCCCTATCCTGGCCGTAGGCGAGCTCAAGACGAGTTGGATGTGAGGGACAAGCTCATCTTCGTTAGTGAAGAAAAGACGCAGAGGTGCAGACGAACTCCAAAAAACTTCCTTTTTCCTCAAATTCAGGTGGAAAGACATGACATCAGACATGTTCTAGCTGTGCGTGGTCCTGCATCCATAAATATACCATTCATAGGTGTTGGGAAACAGGGATATACATGCATTTGAAGAAAGGCCACGCGATTAAATAGACGGTTTAGGCCTGTGGCTGATTACACATTCTGCTCAATTTACTCAAGTTTAAGCAGCTCACTACGGCAACAATCCGAGTCAATTATACTCCACCTTTTACAACCAGAAGCAAATGAACACTGGGGTCTGCAAAGGCGCGTTGTTGAGAGACTTCCTTTAACAGCAGCAGCAAGAAAAGCCTCCAGCCAGTGCTGAAAGAACATTTACCAACGGATTCACACTGTGTAAATTCTCGGGTTTAGACGTGCGAGGACGCAGCACGGTCCATTTTACAGCTACATCAAATCTGTCTCCTAAGCTGGAGTGTAGTTACAGCCATATAGAATGCAAATCCTAATCCATCAACATCACAATCTCTTCATCGCTGAAGTTTCCCCTTCTTCTTGGTCTCGGGTTTTAACGACGCCTCCGTTGCCTTTTAATCACACTTTGCATGATAAACGGCCTTCCTAGTAAATCAAACATTTTGCTTCAGTTTGTAAAAATGGCTTAACTTTTTGTGCGGAGCCCACTGGAGCTATAAGAAATGAGATGAAGTATACCAGTCACAGCAGAAATATAGAGATGTGACGAAAAAAGCATTTTCATTTTGGCAAGTTAAGCATTCTGCAGGAGGGTATGTACACAATGGCAATTTATTCTGAAGAGATCCAATTTGTTTCTGTATTCATTTATTTGTTTGTTTGTTTGAATGTTCGTTCGCCTGTAATCTGCTCAGGAAATCGAGAGCCAATTAAAGTAGCTTGTTAATGCACATCTATATCAGGTTTTCATTTTCAAGAGTTTAGTCGAGAGCCCTTTTCTGCTGGTGAACCTTAGTCTGTGTCTCCTGCTTTAAAAGTATAGGGGCTTTTTTGACAGTAGCTATGAAAAGTACATTTGCGCGTACTTCATGGGAAGAATCGTGAGAAAAGTGAACATCTAACCTGATCGTCCATCTCTCTGGAAGTCCACATGGTACCACTCTCCATCATTCACCTTCTTGTTGACTGCGCGTGTCTTGGTGGTTCCTGAACCCATGTCCAGCAGCAGGTACAAATGACCATCCAGCATCTCAATGGCAAAAAAGTCCACCTTGAGAGTGAGGGGGCTCTTGGCCTCCTTGGTCTGCTGCTTGGGCCGCCCATGGCTAAAAAGAAGAAGACCGCTTGGTTCGGTGGTGCGGAAATCAAAGGAGATGGAGCCCGTCTTCTTTGCGTTCCACTTGTGTAACGTGATAAAGGCTTCGGGGGTTTCGAAGGTGATGGGGTCCAAAGTGGCCACGTTTTCACACTTGAATGCGACCACGCCATGGATCTTCATCTTGGGGTCGCCCTGTAAGGCCAGCCTGGACAGCTCCAGCCGGACATCATTGTTTTTGTATACCACCTTAAGAAGAAGCGAACGAGAGGAAAGTCAGCAGGTACAGTAGAATGAAAGTCTGCAACAAACTGAATGAAGAAAGTGAAAGTAAAAGCGACAATTCTTGTCAATGTGAAACAGCAGACAGCGAGATGCAATGAAAACACACCTCTGCGTTTCACCCACTCACTCACACACGTGCAGCAGGGGGCAGCTAATGAAAGCACCCGGGGAGCAGTGGCGGGGATGGTACCTTCCTAAAGGGTACCTCAGGGCAACCATTTGGTTTGGGATTTGAACCCACTTTCCCAGAATTTATTTCCAACAATGATAAAGCACATTAAAATACAACTTTTTATCTGAATGTTTGCAGGAAAGACCTGTAAATATGTATTTAAAATATTTGAATAAATTATTTGCAGCTATTTTTTCATTGACCTACTATAATAAGGCTGTTCATTTACTTAAAAATGCTTACATAGTACTTGAATAAACACTGCCTTTCGCTTCCCCCCTCCATGAAGTCCACACATGTATAAAAATCTGCCTGCAAAATGAAACTTTGCATTCATTACTATTATATTTCAAACTTCGGTGTCTTCGAATGTGTGATGATGATACTAAACCTTCATTTAGTTTTAGTTTAGGAAAAGGATAGGTTTGGGAATGAGAACCACTGTTTGCTGGATAGTTCAGGACTACAAACACACTGCGGCCAGCTTTAGATTGTGAGAAGCTTATTAGGCCAGACTGAACCAGACAGCTTGGTGAACCAGCGTACGCCGCCAGACAATGTGTTATCTAGAGGAGCGAAGAAGTGACGGTGGCCAATGGCACCTTTTCTGCCTGTTGTGAGGAAGTCTGACAGAACAGGCTGCCTGCACAGCAGAGATAGCCACCACATAACCCAGTGTTTCCTCAACAATGACATCTTTTCAAATTCACAAAAATGAAAGCTAAACGCTGCCCTGTTATGGAAACACACATTGTATCTTCAGTGGATGGAAAACAACTCAATCAGTGGGATCATCATCGTCATGCACAGCTTTTTGTTCTCATCTTGTAATCCTCTCTCGGAAAGCGTTTAATGCGACATTAAGACATCAGTTCTCCTCTTCCGTTGACATGACGGAAAGAAATGACAAGATAGAGGAGGAGATGGGTGGCTTTTGTCAAAAGCTTCAATCAATGCACTCGATCTTAGGAATTATCTGGGCTGTCCCCTCGACCGCAGGGCTGCAATCAAGTCGAGTAATCGTGAATTATGCCAATTATGGGAACGACTGCAATTTACTTAATGAATAAATAAATAAATAAATCATATAATGATCTACACTGATCACATGATCCTCGCTTTCACTTCCCCTGCACCGGACAACATGAAACGCTGCTTCATCTTGTATGAGGGAACCGGAAATTTGGGATCAATTATCCAATTATTCGAGCAAAAATGATAGATTCATCAGTTTAAACAGTCACCATTCTGACCCTTGTCTGCTTTCACCCAATACCATGGTTACCATCACATCTCAGAATGATGCACATGAGCAATAACAACAACAAAAAAAAGAAAAACAGGTTTACTCCTGTTCATTTGCTAATTCAAAAATATCTTTCTGCATTTTTAACCCCCCAGATGAGCCAGGATGTTCATATGAAACACACGTTCATTCTGGAGAGTCCAACGAATCACAAAGAAGAAAACAAAACAATAATTATAGTCAGTGGATTAATCAATTCTAGAAATAATAATCATTTTACTTTACTTTTACCAACATATGGATGATCCATGATGTTCTTAGACTATACATGGTCCTTCTGACAGTGAATTATAACAGAAAATGCTTCAAATAATCAATTAACAATCGATAGATTGAAAGATTATTTAATTCAGGCTTATTCAGTATTGAAAGCCCTTAGTGAAAGTGAAGTGAAAGTGACTATTGTGAAACCCAGCACAGCACACAGTGAACCACAACAAAATGCACTTCACCCACATGCACCGTGCAGCGGTGGGCAGCGTGTCCAGCACCCGGGGAGCAGTGGCAGGCACGGTACCTTGCTCAGGGGTACCTCAGGGCAACCTACTGGGATTCAAACCCACGAGGCCAAACCACAAGGCAGTCACTTCCCAATCTGTCTTTTTCCCCCAACAGATCAACTCAAAAGAGAAAATTTCAACAACCAACAATTAATAATAATAGATTAATACTTCGTAGAAGCAGTCAGTTATCTGACTTCTGTTTCCAAGTTCATGAAACAGATAACATTCATATTGCATTTATGCACATTCCGACCACAAGAAGCACCGGACACACTGGCCTGATTGGTCGAAAAACCGAGTAAGATTGAGCCGCTGATTAAAGAACTCGTTCGTGCATCTTCCCTCCTGTTTATGTGCAAATCCATGCTGCGTTTGGCTGCCCTGTCCCACGGAAGTGTCACTGCAGCTCAGCATAGCTCCAACATGTCAGTGCAGATCCTTTCAAAGGTGCAGAAGAGGGACCCGCTGTCACTCTCCTGTGGCACAGATAGTCTCTGACATGTCACCGCAGTGCCCTTAAACCTCCACCTGAGCCTCCAAAATCCCAGCAAGCCAGTCAAGAGACACTCAGCAGTGGCAGCGTACCCAACAGGATGCAAACACCTTTAAGAAAGAGCAGCTTCAGAGAGCGTATTCCTGACCTTCATGAAAAACTGGGTGGGGTGGCGGGGGCATCTTTCACTCTGACAAGCACATTTTGTGTGTGTGTGTGTGTGTAGGTATGTGTGTGAGCCAAGACGTAATAGGAACACACAGCTGAGCGCACCACAGGTGTAGATGACCCAAATGTCTCCTGAGGGTTGGGATTGAAAAGCAAGAAAATGGCTGGAGGATTTTTTTGTGCTAAACTCGTCTCGAAATTAATATACAAGCATGCGGCTCAAGTAAGCCTTTGGGGAAAGGAGCCCCTGAAAATGTTTTAGGGAAGGTCGTAAACATTTTAGATTTATTTTTAACAGATTTAAGAGTTTCGCTCAGGGATACTGACAGAACCAGTACAGTATTCAAATAACGGTTATTGCTGTTCCTGTATTTATACACACACAGTACTGTGAGAAAGTTTTAGGCAGGTGTGAACAAAGAACGCTTTCAGAAATGGAAGTGTTAATCATTTATTTTCATCAATCAACAAAATGCAGTGAATGAACAAAAGAGAAATCTAAATCAAATCAATATTTGGTGTGACCACCCTTCGCCTTCAAAACAGCATCAGTTCTTCTAGGTACACTTGCACACAGTGTTTGAAGGAACTCGGCTGGTCGGTCGTTCCAAACATGACTGTGTTTCAACCTCCGTGTGACATTGATGATCATCAGCACCTGTTTGGTAAAACTGGTTGATCAGACACCGACTATAATCCTACAGAATCCCTGACTTTGTGCAAGTGTACCTAGAAGAACTGATGCTGGTTTGAAGGCAAAAGGTAGTAACACCAAATATTGATTTGATTTAGATTTTTCTTTTGTTCGCTCACTTTGCATTTAGTAAATTGATAAAAGCAACAATCATTATTTATATTTCTGAAAGCATTCTTTGTTTACAGCATTTTTTCACTCCTGCCTAAAACTATATATATATATATATGCGCTCAAGCATGAATGAAAAGCAGGAAAAAACGTTTTTAAACCTTAATCATTTCTCACTACCGTCTCCATAAGAGTCATAAGATGCTAAAAGTGGATTAAAGATCCCAGCAGAGTGCCACTGCACCATTTTGAACATCTCAACACACATGAAGCAGAACTCTCCTGCTCTGTTAGATCAGCTGATAAACATACCGACCCAGAGTGAGTGGATCAGTGAAGTGATTCTGGAGGCCCACTTACAGATGGCAGTGGCACAGCAAGGCATCACCACCTGGGGATGAGGTCCAGAAGCATAGCAGTATGAATGTAGCTCCTGTGGTCCTGAGACGAGCTTAGCAGATCTGAATCTTCCCTTATTTGTATTCCCATGAGCATCTTGTGCTGCTTGTTGCCCTCGAAGGTACATTTGGATGTATTTTTTGAGTGGCGGGTACCTATCACCTTGGCAACCTGTGTGAAGCCTGGTGTAGCGGTGGCCTAGTGGTTAGTGAGTTGGCCCCAGGATCAAAAGGTTATGGGTTCCAATCCCAGACCAGCAGATTGCCCTGAGGTGCCCTTGAGCAAGGTACCATCCCCATCACTGCTGCCCCCTGCAGCCCGTGCGTGTATGGGTTAAATGCAGAGGCTGCATTTCGTTGTGGTTCACTGTGTGATGTGCTGTGTTTCACGGTTGTCACTTTCACTTCACTTTCACTTTATAGGAGTATGAACTCAAATATACATGTTTAGTTGTTGTTTAAGGACGAATCTGTGGAATATGAAACCTACAACGCAGGCATTGAACAGGCCCTAATAACTGCAGCTGGATGCACCAGTGGATAATGGGCAGATGCTTAGAAAAACGGGTAAATCAGATAATTCACCGGAAAAAAAGCCCACCATTCTGTCAGTCCTCCAGACTCTGACTATCATCCCAACGGCACTGTCCACACTACTCATCCGTCCCTCGGGACACTAACTGTACATACATTTATGGCCATACCAGACATTTAACAGTCTGTGGTATATCAGGCAGAAAGGAGGTGATCCTGTCACAAGCACCTGACCGGACATCTCAGGCCTTTAAAAAATTTGCTACAATTATGTAGTAAAAAACGCAAAAAGGAAAAGTAGTATTAGATTCCTTTGGGATATAAAGCGCTTGTAATGAAACTTAACGCAGTGTTAGACAATTCTGCAGATGCACGCTTGCTTCCATTCCGAGGAATATTTCATTGTAATAAAGGCCTTCAGCCCATAAATGTTAATCACCGATGCAACTGCAGCAAAAATCGCTCATTAAATGATCTTTTTATAATCATGTGACTCAAATAATTATTAAAAGAAAAATGAATAAGCCTAAAAAATGAAAATGATCGCTGTTGCTAAACCACCTTCTAAAACCACACCAGCCTTTGGCCAGCAGTTCAGTCAGTGCATGACATCATTACAGTAAGAAGAGAAGCGCCTTTAATCTGCGGTGATGCAGACTGACACATCAAAGTCTCTACTGAAAACCTCAAAGGTCAACACTGTCCTGTGCCATCCCATCAACAGGAAGTAGTTAGAGCGACGGTGTGAAGTCAGCTGGGCTGAGTTCAAACACGGGTCTATTAATGCTTAACCATGATGACGGTTTAATAATCTAAGAAATATTGCTACTACACTCGAGTCTAATCTAAAACTGAACTAAAAACAGTGAACATTACATCAATAATACAATGTTTTAAAAAGGCTGCAGTGGTCTAGTGATTAGGGACTAGGGCCCAGGATCTGAAGGTCATGGGCTCGAATCCCAGACCAGTAGGTTGCCCTGAGATACCCTTGAGCGAGGTACCGTCCCAGTCACTGCTCCCTGGGGACTTTAAATAGCTGCCCCCCTGCTGCACGGTGAGATGGGTTAAATGCAGAGGTTGCATTTCGTTGTGGTTCACTGTGTGCTATGCTGCGCAACGACAAATAGTCACTTTCACTTTCACCAAAAGTACAGGAGTAGATCTAGCTCTAGCAGTAGAAAAACAAGCTGATTTCCAAGTAATTATTGAACACTATTACTACTGCATCCTAAAAATAAAACATAACTCTTCAATCACTCATAAGCAAGTTAAAGAAATGAATAATATTAGCTCAAATTTCAGAATCGACTTGCCCAAGCCTTTAGAACGCAACAGTATTGTTTAACAAAACAGATCGCAGGGTATGTTCATGATTTTATGCTCACAAACACAATTAAACATATTTGATCAGATTGACTGTTAGAACAAATCTTAACGGTCGATGTTTTCACCACAGAAAATATCAACATGGAAAATAGCAATGCAGTCAATAATGAAATAATAATAAAGATTACTGAATAAAGAATGCATGACATCCTGTTTTATATATTATTTAACATTCACTGAGAACATACAGAAGTGCTGTACAGGACTTCTAGTTCTAATCAGGGCTTTGCCTCAGCGCTTGTCTTGCCAAGGCGGAGTGTTTTTCCGTCATTGGACAGCAGTGACATCGTGCTCTAACTAAATATTATATTAGAATTCGTCAGTACCGTTATGCAAGGATGGGCAGCTGCTACAGATGTTTACGAAAGATTTTCAAGATGTTTACTGGTACCATAGTTATAAAATACTGGAGTTTTGTCAGGACTGAGTAAATTGTTTAGCTCAGTCATTCTCAGCATGACCATTTCTGGTCAACACAGACCCAACAGTTAAGTCTCTTGGATTGAGACCAGCTTTGTGTGAGTTTAGGAGCCAAAAGCAGACGTGATACACAGTCACATGACCATTTTGCAATCCAACAGGCTCCTTTCTTACTGCGGCTAAACAGTGAACTATACCAAGCGTTCTTTTCTAAACGCCTCTAGGGTGTTCGACAGATACACGCATAGAAAAAAATTGTTTTTTAATTATTTATTTATTTATTTATTTTTGTAACGTCACACAAAATTCATACTGGCTGCTGAGAGGCTGTTTAATGTCCAGTAAAGCTAATTTGGATTGCATGTCAATATCATTAATATGTGCATTAACCAAGACAAATGATTCATTTTCTAATTGTGAACCAGACATATCAAAGTTCCACGGTCATTCTTGCATCCGATTCTACCAAAAAAGATGGAGCAAAATCCAATTTACAAGCATGTCCGGGTGGGAAAGGAACAGGGCACGAAGTGATGAGGTGATACCTTTTGAAATTTGCTACGTGGTGCCTTGCCTTCAGGCCGGAACTGCAATGCTCAGAGGATAAGGACCTTTGAGAGTCATGGACCTTAACCTACAGCTAGAGTAAAGTCTTGGATTAGTTCGGTTAAAAATTAATTGTACACCGTTTCCCCTGTTACCTCCAAAAGCAGTCAATCATCAGAAACAAGGCATCTGAAGTTTCTTCATCTGGAGCTATGAAGCTTGGTCAAGCCCACTGCAAATTAGTAGAGTAAGCGTCCTTTACTTGTGGCCACATTAGGCTTGTAGCTCCAGGTCAAAACTTAAGAAGCAAATGTTGAATAATAAACATGTTGGGCTGATGAACGATATCTGGGAAGGGGAGTGATGCAGATTTTTTACCAAAATATTCATTTAACCAATGCGAAAACACAGGAGGCGGAGCTGGAGGTGTCATGCTGAGATTTTCGTTGGGTGTGACGAGGATGGACAGGATTAGAAACGAGTGTATTAGAGGGACAACTCAGGTTAGATGTCTTGGAGACAAAGTTAGAGAAGCAAAGTAGCGTTGGTTTGGACATGTGCAGAGGAGAGACGAGGAGTATATTTGGAGGAGGATGTTGAAAATGGAGCTTCCAGGAAAGAGGAGAAGAGGAAGACCAAAGAGGAGGTTTATGGACGTGGTGAGAGAGGACATGCAGGTGGTCGGTTTGAAGGAGGAAGATGCAGAGGATCGGAAGAAATGGAGACGGTTGCCGCTGTGGTGGCCCCTAAACGGGAGCAGCCGAACGAAGGAGATTTGCAATAATCCGATTAGCAGTGTTGAATCGTGTTGAAAAAAAACATCTAAATGGACCAAACCATTGTCTTCTCTTTCAAAACTGCTTGGTTTTCTGATTTTCTGATGCTATGTTGACAAATGAATGTGTTTTGCTTCATAAGCACAGGGTGTGTAATTGTCAAATGAATGGGTTCGGTGTGGTTCAAGCTATGAAGAGGTCCTTTAGCGGACACTCTTAACCAGGGTGAGCTCCAAAAGTTCTCTTTTGTCCACTCCAAGAATGTTCATTGCTTGTACAAGTAGGTCACAGTCCAAAATGGGAATGGGTCTGACAGCCAGAAAGAAGGCTTGAAGCTTGCCTTCCATGTGCTGTGGTGGTTCATCTGTACATGGAGCTCAAAGAGCTGTAGGGATGGACTAAGTTATGACCTTTACCCTTATGTTGGTAGAGACTGGTCAGGATTTTAAACTTTGGGAAACAGTTGGGTACCGAGCTACAGAGTGGCATGAATGAACTCAGTGAAGCCAAACATGAGTCATATTCCTGCTTTCAAGATCATTTTCCAGGGTGGGATGGTCTACAGAGCATAACCATCCTGAGTTGTGAAAATTAAACCAAACAACTCCGTTAATATCAAACAATTTTAACTCTACAGTTATCAGTTTAAGCTTCTTTAAGCTCCATAGAAAAGCATTACTAATTGAAGAAAGCTCTAAACAAGAGCCCAAGTTTAGCAAGCACAAAGCCAGGCATTGGCTAGCAGGAATAAAGTCTACCAGCATGGATCTATGGAGCTTCTTTGGAGCTGAAGTGTATCTCCCTGAAGAGCATCCCCAAGTGTGAATGGCAGTCCTGAGCCAGAACTAATCGTCGAAACATAAGCCTGACCTCACTAATACTTTGGAGGCTGAATGCAGTCGAGATAAAGTTCCAGCATCTACTATAAGGCCGTCTGTGAAGAGCAGAGGCTGCAGAAAAGAGTGCATTGTCTGTTAACACTTGATTTCAGAAGAAGCATAGGACAGGCAGGTGTCAGCTACTTCTAGACAGGGTACATCCACAGCTGTATCCATATTACAGCTCAGAAATTCTAAAAAAAAAATCCAGTGGTAGCTCATTTCTGTTCATTAGAAGATAAAAGCTTCAGGCGTAGTGTGATGTTTTTTATGTTTGAAATAAGCGTCACATGCCACTCGCGTTCTTATCTCAATGCATGGAAATATAAAAACGACGTGCTGCGAGTGCATGTGTGTCCTCATACTAACTGAAAGACAAAGAACGGGAACAGTTGGTTTATTAGTGCACTAAATTGTGCTCCGATTTCTAAATGGGGGTCGGTAGGGGGGCATTCGTGAACTGCTAACCTTTCTGTCATGGCGCTGCTTGTATGTGTGGAAAAGCATAATTGGTTTAGAGTTTTTGAATCTGCCGTTTCTGCCTCAGTGCCTGTGTTTGTGTGTGTGTGTGTGTGTGTGTGTGTG
>CM029379.1:19519969-19593431 GCA_017165825.1 Hepsetus odoe | reverse complement strand
GAGAGAGAGAGAGAGAGAGAAAGGGGGAGAGAGAGAGAGAGAGAGAGAGAGAGAGAGAGAGAGAGAAAGGGGGAGAGAGAGAGAGAGAAAGGGGGAGAGAGAGACAGCGGTATCCAACTCATTTGTCACCAGGCCAGGAGAACTGACAACTAGGCTATTACTGCAACAGCGTTTCATCATCAAAACAGAAGAGCTTTGCGCAAGGGGAGCCGCGAGAGTGCAGACAGGCAGTGGAGGGGTGGAGGGGTGGGGGGGTGGGGTTGTGGCGGCAGGGCTCAAAGCGTGACCATGGGCGACTTGCGATCAATCAGGGTCAAAAACCTGGCCGTTGGCCTTGGATTCTAGGGTTTCAACCTGCCGGCAACACAGAGGCCCGAGCAAGCTGCTCCGGCCTGAATGTAAGAGAACAAACGGCAGGGATTCACCTTAAAAATGTGAGCCACTCTGATTTTGCACAATCACACACACAAAAACTCGAGCTGGATAGCCAATGACATCGCTCGGTTTTATAGCAACATGAGCTCACTTTGCAGCCAGACCAGTAACACCTCTCCATGCTATCAATAATATACAGTGAACAGCAAAATATATATTCACCAAAGTTTGGAATAAAAAAAAACAAAAAACCCTGTTTTTCAATTAAATAAAGACCCAACACTGGGAACTATGTTGCAATTGCCATTATAAAGCTTTTAAATGGGCTTAGTACTGGTTTTTTTTAATAAACAGTTTGTATTTAAAAATTAGTAACTAATATGACACACGGTTCTACACTTTTGGATGTGAATGTCCTTAAAGTCTTAATAATATAACAACTTCAGAGGTGAGCCACTCTCCAGCCAGGGGTCACCGTTACAGACCTCCGCTGCGAGTTTACTGAACATCTACAAAGGGGGAAGCTTCAATTGCATTTGAAGTTTTCTCTTCTTTTGCTCTGTAGAACCAGAATTCTAAGCCAAGAGTCACACTCTTCTTTTTAAAGAATATATAATCTGTTTACTTTCATATTTACTTTCAACTCTAGATCCAAAAAGAAAACTGTCAAATCATTATCCAGGCAAACACTTCCCTTCTTTAATATGGAGCCACAACGGCTTGCACGCAACTTTTCTTTTAGTTTAAAAGTAGCAGGAAAAACAGACAGAAATCGGTCGACTTCCAAAGAAGGTAAGGCGTCGCTTAACTTTGGACAGGAAGTACGGACTGATTTGGGCACATCGGTGCCGAAAACCATGAACATTTGAGGAATTAGCAACGAGATTCGAATATTAACTTTCAGAAGTTGGTTGATATCAAGGTGCACGGCAGTGTTAATGAAGTGCTCTCCATCTCTTTGCTCTCCTTCGTTATTTGATTAAGGCAAACCTCTTACGTAAAGCAGGCACGTTTAATTGCTCTCTACACCAACAGATCAGGCCGATAAACATCTTTGGTTATTTAATTTAGCGCAACGTTAATTTGAAGCACAGCACTCGCAAACAGACGCTTTGCTACAAACTGAGAGAGCGCTCGCGGTTCTTTATGAATGCAAGGCGAGTGCAAAGCGCATCAATTTGCCTTGGAAAAGATGAAGCGGGCCCCTTTGCTTCTCTTTTTAAATCCCAACGTGCGTTTATCAAGTTCGGGTAGGCCTGACGTGGCTGCGGATGCTCTCATCTGCTTGGGAGGAAGGAAATGATAATGTCGTGTGAAGAAATTTGTCCTGTAGATTTTTTTTTCCGTCCACCATGTGTTAAAATGTCATTGTATAAACCGCTGCCTGAGATGCTTCCTTCGCTTTAATGAGCAGAGCTGTCTAATGAGCCTGAGAAGGAGAGCGGAGCAGCCATGTGCTAAAGAACCGAAGAGCTAGTTACGATAAGTCCCCAGTAGACTTTCTTCAAGGTTCAGTGAGGACAGGCTTGTCTGATGGAGGTGGGAGGGTGAGGTGTAATCTAGGACAGCAGTGCAAATGCAGTGGAAAAAACGAGAAAGAACGGGAAGCTTCAGAGGCGAGGAACTTTGTCGAAACTCAGATCAGCTATTAGTGATGGCTGCTCATGTCTCGTTGGGTCAGAACATCCATTAAGCTTCCTATGCACATATCAGATCTTTACGATGAGTTGAATTGCAGGGCAAGACAAAGCAGGAAAGGTGTCCAACCACTCTATATCCATTTTCAAACATTTCTCGAACATTTTAGCAATTTTTAAACTAGTCTCTGGCCCTATCCAACTGTGACATCTGTCTCCTTAGCAATGCATTTTACACATTCTGGGGTGCCAGTAATTGTGAAAGATAATATCTACAAAGAAGACAGAAAGTTGTCCCTTTTAAGTCGTTAGGGACTAGACCCCAGGATCAAAAGGTTGCGGGTTTGCATCCCAGACCAATAGGTCACTCTGAGCTACCCTTGAGCAAGGTACCGTCCCCATCACTGCTCCCCGGGCGCTGGATATGGCTACCCCCTGCTGCATGTGTGTATGGGATCAATGCAGAACATGTATGTTGTTGTGTCTCACTGTGTGCTGCGCTGTTTCACAAAGACAAATAGTCACTTTCACTTAATCTAGACACAACGCTCCACATTAAAAAGGCAAAACCTTGTTTTATTCTTTAAAAATGAAGCTGAAATGTCACATTAAGACATGGCCCTGCGCTTTACCATCCCTGCAGTGAAACACGGTGGTGGTAGCATCGCGCTGCAGAAATCAGGATAGAGGAAAAGATGAATCCAGGAAAATATAGAGCTAAACTCCATCGTGCTCAGCAACAAGACGATGGCCAGAAGGAATGGCGTTGTTCTAAATCTAGTGGTTCTGCAGAGCAGAACGGTAGAAAAGGAGGGCGAAATTGAAAACATTTCCAAGAAAACTGAAAGCTGACGTTTCTCCTTAAAGGTGCTTTAGTTCAGTATTAACTGAATGGGATGTGGGATATTTCAGTTTGGGGGAATTTTAGTGATTCCCTTTTTAAACAAAAGAAATTTACAAAACACCCTAAAACTTGCTTTATCGTTGTTGTGTCTGGAATTTCGGTGTAGATCAAAAAGATATACTTTAATTAAATCTTCAAATATTAAACGAGTATAACAAAATGCAGGAAAACTTCAAAGGGGCTGAAAACATCCAGATGATTTTTTGCCTGAAAGTAAAACTCATTCCCCTTTAAAAACCTTTACTTAAAAGTCAAAAAATGCAAAGGTTGACTGTTTTTATTTTTGACAATGAAATTTCAGGAAGCTTGCTAATGCAAAAACTTCAAATTACACTTTACCTCCTTGAGGCAGCCCATGAAGTTGTTGCTAACCGGGGAACCGGGCAGGTCGGCCGTGCTCGGGCTTCCTCCGACATAGAAAAAGTCATCCGAGCCTAACATGGTGTAGTCCTCCTGCGTATATCCCGTGGAGGTCAGAATCCCATCCACGGATATTGTTACCTAGACAACAAAGCAAAGGAAAAGGACACGCTATGCTCCAATAACCTTTTGGTTGCAGTCTGGCTTTACCTCTCCTCCTATGGTTTATTATTTCTTTCACTGATTTTTTTTTGTTTTTTTTTTTTTGTCTGACTTATCGGAAACCCATTTTCATGTCTTTCTTTTTGTTATTAATTCAAATGTTTATAAATGTTATTACTTAGTTCCATTAATTCGAAGCCTATGGTAGCCCCACATTCATTGCTAATGCTTAAACAGATTAAACAGCCCAAAGTAGTTAGTATTTGCACTACTGCAACTCAAAAAGTAATTTAGCAGACACAAAAATGGTGTTAGTAAAAAAAATGTTAACTTGGTTAGTTATGTTAAGTCTTATTAGTAGTTTTAGTTGTTTGTTTCAGCATCGAAAGAAAGTAAAAGGTCACGGGGTTAGACTGGAAGTACAGGCAATGCAAAGCACAAGCACGGTTTGCTCTCGCCAACAGAGGGAAACAAAAACAACGTCCCAGAAGTACCCAGCCATGCCGGCTTCCCTTTCTTTTTGATAGCTACATGCGCACAAAAAGAAAGAGCGGAGGATGGGTTCAAAAGAGCGAGCACTTTGTTACATGTGCAGGCGATGAATGATGGGTGGTGGCAGGAGGGACTGGGACTAAGATCAGAGAGAAAACACCAAAAGACAAGTAAGCGCGATGAAGGACAACGACACAGGCCAACGTATTGCTGAAGCTGAACAGGCGGCGGGTGGTCGGAAAGCATGCCATGCCGAGGTGGATGGAGTCAAAAACTGGCTGAGCCAAAATGAGCATCAGGCCAGTAAGCCAGCAGCATGTCCTCCTTGTGAACCACTGCTTGATGCGAAGGGTGATGCTCCTGAAAGGTGGACCGAAACAGAACTGGACAAGGTAAAGGGAGGTAGAACCAACAAATGAAGAGAAAACCAACAAAACAAAAAAAAGGAATCGGGGGGAAAAAAAGTAAGCAGAGAAGTACCAACCGCAGTTCCCCTTTATTTTTTGGTTATGGTGTCTATTTCAAAAAAAAAAAAAAAAAAAAAACCACACGGCAAACCCAAAGTAAGAAACAATTAGAATGATATCTACCGAACAATGTAGTTTGTTTACCATAGCGTGTCCAATGCCTGAGTGCTTTGTGGAAAAGGGGGGAGAAAGGAAATTAAAACTGTGAACAAAACAACGATCGTTACTCAAAAAAGATATGAAGGCTACTACCAAGGTTAGTACACTGTCCGTTAACAAAAGAAAGGATTTGTTAGTAGAATGACACATTCCATGAATGACGTTAGTTTTCCACAGCATGTTAGTAACAGACAAAATAAAGGGCAAAGAAAGTTCTTACAGAAAAAAAAAAGAAGCCAACGTTAACTACTAAGTCTATGCTGGTGCAGATACACTGCACGTGCCCGGTTCGCCACGATAGATTAAGGTCAGCTTTTTAATTCTCGCCCATCCCAACACAGTACATGACTGATACACACGAAGCCTTGTGAAAGAGAGAAGGCCTAAAGCACGTCAGTCGACCCTCTTTGCCCGGGATCGCGTCGCTCTGGGACGCTTTATTTGGGACAGTTGCCCAGCCCGCCCCATCACGACAGCTCCCGTTTCGTGGTCTAACTGGTTCGGTTTATTGAAATGACACAAAGCAAAGGAGAACCTGACAGAACGCCGAGAGGCTGATGCGTCTTTTCCCTCATGCATGCATTTATAAAGTACGATTCTGGCTCGTTCGACGAATTTTTTATTCTTTAAGGGAAAAACGGGATTATTTGAGCAAGGGCACACGCTGTCCAGGAGAGTTCATGGCATGTCAAACATATGAGCACTGATATGATCTAGTGAGCTTGCCAGATCTCAGCTAACCAATCGTATCCTCCCTGCATTTTCTGTGCCTCCACGTCCTTCTATCTTCTCCAGCTCCTTTTTACCTCTTAAAAATCTCCTAAAGGTGTGATGGTGTGGTTGAGCACCTCAGCACTTCTTCAGATGATCCCATAGCTCAATTTTACACAACCAGGCCAGTAAAACTGGCCCAAGTGTGTAGATGTCTGTCCCAGACATCAACTTGCCATTATATTTAGTGAAATTACAATATCATTATATTATGAATTATATTCATTAAATTACAAGTCATCTATAGGCAAGTATATAAGTCCATTGTGTGTCTCCATACGTCTCCAGCAGCTCTTTGCTGAACATCTCAGCTATCTTGAATATATCGCTGATAATCGCTGACCATCTAAGCGACCTGTAAACTTGTTGTTTACTATATTGAATAGTTGGCCTTCCCTGGCTCAGCCAATCATTTTGACTTTACCCTCAACATTTAGGGGCTTTAGATGAGTCACCTCAGCACCTTCATAGGAGAACAATAACGTTCCTCATGACTAAGCAGGTTACCTTCTGGACTTAGGTCTTCAAATCATTTGGGTAGATTTCAGAAACTACCCTATTTTCCTTCTTCTTCTCCTCTATTCTGCAGTCTTTTCTTTGGGTGTTGCAATTTTTAGAAAAACAAGCTCACAGTGAATAGTGCCTGGACAGTAGAAAGCTCTTAATCATAGTACAGGATGGTCATTAGTGATCTTGGGACAAAGCGAAGGGTGGTGTGAGGATGTAGTCAGACATCTGGCTTTCTGCTCAATAGAGCAAATGAATAGAGGGGTCAATAAAATCAATGCTTCCTGTCTTATTAGGGACATTTCTGCATAGTACCTGGTCACCAGCCCATATTAAAAACTTTTTCCATGTTTAACCTTTTTCCATTTTGGAATATGTTGATGTGAACCAATTTACCATTTTCAAAGTGGGATCTTAAAGGTATGTCCCTGCTCAAATGCTTTAATACGTCTGACGACTTATGAACATGAACGTCTGGATTATCTAATGAAGGATTTGAACACTAGAGCGGTCGAATCGGTCTGAATAGGTCAGCGCCCCCTGCACTGTTACCTGACGAAGATTCCTTGTTACTTTGACATCATGCCAATCATTGTCATTAAATTTTCCATTGACTGGCTCCACCAGGGCTTCAAAGGCCCCGGACCCCAAATTAATGACAAGTGAAAGCGCCCCGTTTTTCAGCGCCAGGTTGACGTAGTCGGCCGATTTGCCCGTGTGCAGCATCAGTCCGTTCCTGTGCTGCGTCTTGAACGAGAGTGTGATCTCGTCGCTGCTGCTTTGTATCGGGTTCTGCGACAGGTCGTAGCAGAAGTACTCCGAGCCTTTGAAGGACGCCACATACTCTTCTTTCCCTGAAAGAAAGGAGACAGAAGAGAAAGAAAGGTTGAGTCACCAGGGCTTTTGTTGAGCATTTTGCCAAGTCACAATGCAAATGCATACCACTGGAGAAGCATTGCTTTCCAAGCACAGACGGCTACCTTATCTGCTGCCACCGAGACAGCACAGATAGAGTAATGGAGGATGATGTTTCTAGAGTATTAGGACATTGTAATGCTAATGCATGCCCTTTATTAGCAGTGTGAAAAACAACGGTGAGCAGAGAGAGAGAGAGAGAGAATCACACACATGAATGAGCAATATGAAAGTGACTGTGTGTCATTGTGAAGCCCAGCGCACAGTGAGCCACAGTGAAATCCAACCTCTGCTTTTCACCCATACACATACAGCAGTGATGGGGACGGTACCTTACTCAAGGGTACCTCAGGACAACCTACTGGCCTGGGATTCGAACTCACAACCTTCTGATTCTGGGGCCAAGTCCCCACTAGGCCACCGCTGCCCCTCTATATCATTTATATCATTTATATTTCTTTGGCCATTCTGACCAGTCATTTACGGCATTTAGCAGACGCTCTTATCCAGAGCGACTTCCATGTCCTAATTACAGGGACAGTCCCCCTGGAGACACTCAGGGTTCAGGGTCTTGCTCAGGGACCCAGTGGTGGTAGTGCCAGAGGTGGGATTCAAACCTGGGACTGCTTGAGCCATTGGTCCATAGGCAAGTACCCTCCCACTAGACCACCACCTGCCAGAAAGCCTTCACATGACGTACACCAAACTAAACCAACATCTCATGTTAGTTGCCATGTTCTTTGCAGTGACGTTTTTTTTTTTACCTTCACAGCCAAAGAAAGCAGTAAAAAGGTAAAATACCCCGACAGTTTGGGAGCCGCCCTAATGAATTTTCTTTGGTCATCCTCCCTGTCTGATGAGTCATGTCTGTAATTCTCCTCACTACTGATCATCTGAAGGCTGTTACAGAAGAGTGCAATAAAAAATTTGGTTCGCCAGCAGTAATGTTATCTTCGCTCTGCATTCAGCAGCTAATGAAAAAAAGAAAAGAAAAAACAGCACCCGAAATCCACATCAAAGCACCCGTAGCTTTTCAAAAGTTCCTCCCACTTTCAAGATGCATTGAAGAAGGTTTTCCAAGTCTATAAACCCTAAACTAGGAAAACCCCTCGAGAATAGTGCCGAATTGCGGCAAGATGCGAGTAAGCATGTTTACGACGGCGGTACATTTTTCATTTTAGAGCATCTTTTTAACCACGTCACATGAAAAGGTGTCGTCGATGTATTTATTGGCTCAGAAATACCTTCGCTACAACGAAAGAGCGGAGCATTCTGATGATGCCAGGCATACAAACACGAAGGCAAACATTTGTTTAGTCTCAAAACAGTTAGAAAACAATCTTTCGGTTGCTTTCTGCTGAAACCCTGTGAACAACCCCACCAAAACCATGTTATTAGGAGCAGAACTGGGAACCAAAAAATAAGGTTAAATCTGATTGACCCCTGTGCATGCTGGCCATTCAGTCCACACCAGCCATGATGGACCATGATGGACACCTTCCCTGAATGGGTCTTCTGCACTAAAATGTCTCACTGTCCACGTCCCGCAGCTTTGGCAGCGTGCTGCAGATCAATATTGCTAAAGAATGTGCTCCGCAGGACACCTCTAGGAATGGATTCTGTTGCGTTGCAGAGTTACTGCCATAGGCATCCGCATATAAAAGCTACAGCGAGCATTTCCTGTCTTCTCAATTCTCTGTTCCTTACCCGATTTCCTGCTGTGGGCGAAGTTTTTTTTTTCATTTTTGCGCCGAAGAGGCACAGAGCTTCATGGAGTACGGCCCTCAATTAGTAGAAGTAAGAGAATCAATATAACAGCAATACCACAGGCTCATCATTTATATTGCCAAAATTATATTTTTCCAAATATGGTTAAAAAAATGTATGTTTCATATCCCTTGTTTTGGAGATGTTACAAAAATAAATAAATAAATAAATAATGTACGCGTTTATATTCGCACCCGTGAACACTGAACTGTTACAAGTGTTTCAGCCTGGACTGATTTTAAAAGACAGCCAATCAAAATCCATTTCCTTACTCCCCAAGATAACACTGCAGTCTTTATTCTGGTGAGATCGGGTGGTGCTGCTGGTGGTGGTGGTGATAGAGCTGACTGGATTGCACAGAAAATAACTTCATCGCCGCACATACAGGGTCTCAGATAAAGGTTTTAAAAAAAAATGTGATGGAAATTTAATACAATTTCATGGCTCCCGTGTTTTCTATTAATACAGCGGGGCCACACAAATTAGCCACAGAGCAACACCTCTAATTTGCGATTAAGTACTTATATAAGTGGAAGTGTGTGTCAGGTAAAGTAGCATGAAAAAGAAATGCCTTTCATTGGTGTGAGAATTTCTGCTGGAATACAAAACGGCATTCAGGAAACATCTGGCATTGTGAGGCAGCGTCTGCACATGGCAATAATGTGTCATCTGAGAAGCTCATTTCAAGACGTGTTTAATGAAAGAATGAAAGCCGTCTTACTCTGTCTGTGTGTGTGTGTGTGTGTGTGTGTGTGTGTTTATGAGGAGGAGAATTTCTCCTGATATTGTCATGAATGACTTGAAGTCCCTACACGTCACATACATGAAAAAGATCAGATATAAATGAATTGTAAGAAATAACGTTGCTCAAAACTGGCCTTGATAACGAGTGCCTCAAAATAAACAGGCCAACAGAAAGTGAGCAGATTTTTTATTATTAGAGATTTAAGATAGATAGATAGATAGATAGATAGATAGATAGATAGATAGATAGATAGACAGGCAGACAGACAGACAGACAGAGATAGATAGATCGATAGACACACAGACGGACAGATATAAAGATAGACAGACAGATGAATAGACAGATATATAGATAAATAGACAGACAGACAGATATAAAGAGAGATAGATAGACAGGCAGATGAACAGACAGATATATAGATAGACAGACAGACAGACAGATATAGAGATAGATAGACAGACAGATGAATAGACAGATATATAGATAGATAGACAGACAGACAGATATAAAGAGATAGAAAGACAGACAGATGAATAGACAGATATATAGATAGATAGGCAGACAGAGATAGATAGATCGACCGACCGACAGACAGATAGACAGACAGATGAATATACAGATATATAGACATATAGATAGATATATCGAGAGACAGACAGACAGACAGATAGATAGACAGAGAGACAGATGAATAGATAGATGGACAGACAGAAAGACAGAACTTTAAATCAAGCTGTTCCAGTGATCTTATGTGAACCGTATATCAGCTGTAAGTTTTTTTAACCTCACTGAAAGCTTTTTCAGCGTTATTGCCAACAAACAACAAATATACCTGCTCCTCCGTCTTTATTACAGGCTGCCGATTTCTTTGCTTAATCTAGTTCAGACATTTTGCTATTATAAACCTGACAGGAGCATTCCGGTCTCCGTGAACACACACATTTCTATTAACACCGCAGCCGGTCTTGAAGCCAGACCCGGAAACGGGCAGGCAGAGTGCCTCTTATTCTCCCCTTCATTCTCTTCCCCTCTCTCTCGAAAGCCCCTTTTAGAGCGCGCTGCACCACAACACCAGCCGTTTCAACAGCTAATCTCCCTTTCCAAAAGGGCAAAGGTGTCACTCACGCCTCACTCGCACCGCTAGAAACATTGCTTAGGTTAGCGTCTTACATCTGAAATTAGATGACCTTAAATGGCAACTGTATTCGAGCATAACAATTCTCATTTGCCTCTGACATTCAATAAAGACTGCACTGATTTTTCACAGATAGGCTGAATGGAAAGAAAGAAACATTGGCCTGATGTAAAGACTTCTCCAGCAGTGCCTCCTATTGAGGCTCATTATCTTCCTCCAACCGAATCCCTATTTTATCACATCGGTAGATATGGGCCGCTATCTCCTAACAGCTATGATTGCAGGTGGCGTCCCATTATAAACGGTGGAGTTGAATTTTAATCTCTGCTGAGAAAGATAGCGTGCACATTGATTGGAAGGACCATGTACATGGGCCTCTGATAGAGATCAATTCAGAACCTTGGAGAACAAGGTTAATCTGGTGCGCTGCATTTTAAAGGCAAAGTGAACGGTGACTGACAGCGTCAGTAGTTAATGAAAGGGAAAAAAGTGAAAGTGACTACTCTCGTCAGTGTGACAACACAGCACAGCACACAATGAACCACAACAAAACCACAACCTCTGCATTTAACCCATGCATACAAACACACACCGTGCAGCAGAGGGCAGCTATGAATAGCTGCCTGGGGAGCAGTGACAGGGACGGTACCTTGCTCAAGGGTACCTCAGGGTAACCTACAGGTAAGAGGTTTGAACCCATAATCTTCCGATCCTGTGGCCGACTCCCTAAACACTAGGCCACCGCTGCACCTATGATGAGCTATAACGAGTGCTAAGTTGTGACTAACGGAGAGGGCAATGGAATAGTGACAGAACTGATGGGACGCTGAGATGAAGTCTTAAGCAAACACCTATAAAACCCCCAACCCTGCTGAAGAAACCTGAAGAAGTAACAGTAAATCTCACTGGTGGAAGCGATGGCTTTTAATGAATTAACTGGGTGAAGTAATTCTGTAGCGTCACTACACATAAGTCACGTCCCCAGAAAATATGACCTTGTAGCTCCACATTGCTCATATACGGTTAAAGTGAATTCTTCTTCCTCTTCTTCTGGATGCTCCTGTTTCAGGGTCACCTCAGTAGATCATCTGTCTCCATTTCTTCTGATCTTCTGCATCTTCCTCCTTCAGACTGACCACCTGCATGTCCTCTCTCACCACATCCATAAACCTCCTCTTTGGTCTTCCTCTTCTCCTCTTTCCTGGCAGCTCCATCTTCAACATCCTCCTTCCAATATATTCCTCATCTCTTCTCTGGACATGTCCAAACCAACGCAACCTTGCTTCTCTAACTTTGTCTCCAAAACGTCTAACCTGAGCTGTCCCTCTAATATACTCGTTTCCAACCCTGTCCATCCTCGTCACACCCAACGAAAATCTCAGCATCTTTAACTCTGACACCTCCAGCTCCACCTCCTGCCTTCCCCAACCTGTACAACATAGCTGGTCTCACTACTGTCCTGTAAACCTTCCCTTTCACTCTAGCTGGTACCCGTCTGTCAAAAATCACTCCAGCCACTCTTCTCCACCCATTCCAACCTGCCTGTACTCTCTTCTTCACCTCTCTTCCACACTCGCCGTTACACTGAACTGTTGATCCTAAATATTTAAACTCCTCCACCTTTGTTACCTCCACTCCCTGCATCCTCACCTCTCCACTTTCCTCTTTCGTTCACACTCGTCTTCTGACACACTTTCATTCTTCTCCTCTCTAGAGCATATCACTAAGACATCAGAACTGAGTGGCACAGCTTGTAACAATTCTAATGAAAATGAAAGAATATTTGTGGCTACGTTCCCAACTGCTCGATGTCTCTCAGCAACACACTGCGTTAAAGACTATTTACAAAGAGCGAGGCAGCCAATATAAAATCATAAAGATTATAAGATTTTATATATATATGTTTACACACTCACACACACTTTCTTATGCTCTGTAGCTGGTTTGCTACAAGACACTATATACTGAATTCAGTGTTGCCGTTAGAGACAGCAGGCTACTTTCATGCACAGTTTAAGTTAGTCATCCTTTAGCCCTTCAAGAAAGCTCTGTTTCTAATCACAAAGCTCCTTTCGGCTTGAGATTTTATTTGAGGTGTGGACCACTGTCCACCCAGCGGTGACACGCTTTTGTCTGCCTCAAACACTCGTACCAGAAGCTCATCCACCGCCACACCATTATGTGAGTGTCACTGCTGTGCAGAGAATAGTCCAGCCATCAAATCTCAGATCAACAACCATCTTTGGGTAGAAAGCGGTTTCCGCATGCAGACAGCTCAGGATAGATGTGCATCAGTCATGATGGAAGCACAGCATTCGCACACAACCTGCAGCTTACAGCACCAATCACATGCACAGGTTTCCCATTCAAGAAAATGAAAACAAGACCTCTTCAAAACAGAACTTTACCCTTTAAAAGTGTTTAGGAAACAATGCAATTCATACATGTCTCTCCTGGTCTTAAGAGTTGCAACAGCATCAAGCGAGCGCGGAGTGTGAATGCTACAGTTTGGCACCATGACTGAAGATGTATGACTAACATAAGGCTGTTTTTCCAAAAAAACAGAAAATCAGACTATGGGTATCTTATAAATAATGGTGACATCCATACATAACAGTGCATTTTTTCACCCCACGAGCAAAAGCAGCCACGTGAGAATATCGCCACTAATTTCTGCTTAATTTGATCCGAGCTGCAACTGTAATCGAAGAGGCAAGAGAGGGATTTCACCGATTTTGTTTTTTTTTTTTTTTAATGTCTTCTAATTAAATCATTACGATGTAAACAAAGTCATTCAGTGTAGATTGATGTGAAAGGCTTTTCTAGAACAACATTCCCAGGCAGAGCTGTTCACAGCAGTGGTGATGAGAACCAAACTTCCAAAGCATTCGGTGTGTCTAAAAGCTACCTCTCAAAGCCATCATGACGCTGTGGGCATGAGCGTGCATGCTGATTTACAGGAAGCTTTTAAGATACTTTTGGACTGAAATGTTTTATTATTATTATTATTATTATTATTTAATGCTGGAAAGGTACATGCAGGGTGCAAAATAGACCTTCAAAGAAAGCAGTGAATAGCTACTGTGATGTTAGAAATAAAATGTAAGATTCACTGGTCTTTCTGGACATGAAACAGCAATTTCCCTTGGGTTTAGCCATTTAGACCACTGGGTCCAATCAGAATCTTGGCTTAGGGTGTAGGCTGGATTCTCGACAGTTCACCATGTCATCTCAAACCCCTTTAAGCGACTTATTTATTATAGGGCAGTGGTGGCCTAGTGGTTAGGGAGTTGGCCCCGCATCGGAAGATTGTGGGTTCGATTCCCACCCCAGTGGGTTGCCCTGAGGTACCCTTGAGCAAGGTACCGTCCCCATCACTGCTCCCCGGGCGCTTTCAATAGCTGCCCACTGCTGCACGTGTGTGTATGGGTTAAATGCAGAGGTCCAATTTCGTTGTGGTTCATGTGTGCTGTGCCGTGACCTCGCAATGACAAGGGTTGTCACTTTCACTTTCACTTTTTTTTTTTAAATTTGCATTTCAGACACTGAATTGGCCTAGTGGTTAGGGAGTTGGCCCCAGGATCGGAAGACTGTGGGTTCAAATCCCTTACCAGTAGGTTGCCCTGAGGTACCGTCCCAATCACTGCTCCCCGGGCAGCTTTCAATAGCATGTGTGAGAGTATTTGGGTTAAATGTGGAGGTGTAATTCCGTTGTGTTTCACTGTGTACTGTGCCGCGGTTCACAATGACAAGATTGGTCACTTCACTTAAAAATAAATCATAGCACCCAGGAATTGCAGGCACTAAGCATGGTTTCGATGTAGTACTTGTACAAGAGCTGGGAACTGAAAGAGGTGCAACATTTAACGAGTCTAATCCCTCCTCAGCTCCTACCATCAAATTTAGCGTTCGCAAAAAAGCATTTGACGGCCCAGGATTCACCTCATTGCTGCTCGGCAGAAAGATCCTAACGGCACCATTGGCTATAAAGCATGCATGGCTTTGGTGGCACTCATCTGTCACAGTCGTTAATGGTGCCAAAGCTAATATAGCAATAAAAGACCAAAAAAAAAAAAACCCTATATGCTCCGTTATAAGTCTCCTTGTCATCTGTACATCATCTTTTCTGGTTTCCACTCGTGCTCAACAGTGTTTGCTTTTAATTCAAGAGTTCCTTCCAGCCTTTTTTCCCTCTTTGCAAGCCCAAAGCAGACCTCTTTCTAGAAGTCATACTCTATCAAAGTTCAAGAGGAGTTCACAAGTGACTTAACAAGGCGGAGCTGTCTCCGGGTTCAAGCGCCTGTGTCTTGACGACGGTCGCCGAAGCACACATTTCCGAGTTAAGAGACACTGTTTAAATATTCTCCATCATTCTTCCATCACCTCAGTCAATTTACCCCCTTCGCCTTCCCCCGTCGTTCCGATGATTGGCAGCCTATTAAAGCGATAGGGAGTTAGTGTCAAGACTCGCATTGTGACTGAGGCTCTGTTCGCCCGAGAGCCGCATCCTTTAAAAATGGTCTTTTATTAATGGTGACCTCAGCATGGAGAGACCTCGGGCATTAGGGGAAAAAGTGCTGCATAAATGGATCTAATGTGTTTGGCAATGCTGTGATTTCAGAAGGTTTGAGTGTTTAAGCAGGGGTTTGAAGTTTACAACGTCTAATATGCCCAAGTCTTAACACCATGGACTCCTAATTACTGATTTGTACAATAAAAAAACTGCTACATTTGTAGAAAGCAGTCTAAACTACAGCATTATATTTTGCTTGGAAATTGAGTCAGCTGGTCCAGTGATTTCTTTGCCATGTCGTGTAGATTAAATTAAAGAAATGAAGCAAAAAAACATTTTCTGAAAAGCTGCAAAGTGTCTTAAGACGCCAGATGTCTACATAAAGTGATTCCAACCACTCAGCTTTAAGCAGCACCAGTAAACTAACCATCACCCTGATGAAAGTGAAGTGAACGACTATTTCTGTCGTTGTGAAACACGGCACGGCACACAGTGAAATTCGGCCTCTGCTTTTCACCCATACACACCATGCAGCAGTAGGCAGCTATTAAAAGTGCCCGGGGAGCAGCGATGGCGACGGTACCTTGCTCAAAGGCACCTCAGGGCAACCTAGCTTCGTGTCTCGAGTTAGATGGCTTTGTTCTGCTTGCATAATTCATATGTCGTTCGCTGGAAGGCTGAATCCAACAAAAAAACAATCATCTGCAGCTGGTCAAGTACTAGGACTGGACTGAAAATGAGAGCCAAAAATGGTGTCCTTCAGAAAGCCTGGAGAACTGCTCCTCAACAACTCACTAACGATGCAAGCAAGTCTGTCTCTGGAAGCAAAAATATGAAGAAATTAAGAAGAAGACTTTTGCACAATACTGTAGCTGGTCATGGTTTCAAGATATTGCAGAAATATTAAATGTTGTTGCTAAGCAGCATGTGTGTGCAAAAAATTCACCTCACAAAGGCACTGATGAAGAGGTTAAATGCACTTCACAGTCTAACTCTGATTTACTCGCTCCCATTAAGCTGAATTAAGTTTCTAATGTCAATTTCTTTCCATCGGAGACATTTTGAACTGCTGACTAAGATTACTTTTTGGACACCAAAAGCGCAAATCTCTGCAATGTGGCTAAATATACCCTCTGAGAAATTAGCGGTAGCGGCAGGGTGTGAATAACTACCTTCTTCACACACACATCCAGCAGCTCCACACACACTCTCTCAAGGCATGCGAGTGTGACTCTAAATTAGTCATGCTGAGAGAAATGAGTCTGCGAGCTTCCCCAGAGGACACTTTCATATGCATGCAAAGGTGTTACTACATTCCACTTTAATAATTTTCCATACGCGGTGACCTTACAACAAAAACTCACTCTCAAGGACAAGTAAGGTAGCCTGGATAAAGAGCCAGGTGATATGAGCCAGGTTGCCAGATTGCGTTTATAGTTTCCAGTCAACAAAGGGTCAAAACGTGGCAAAAAGCTTAGAAACAAAAGCGATCCACATAAAATATATCCAATAAAAAATGAAAGTGAGGGTGAAAGTGACTATTCATTATCGTGAGTACACGGCACAACACACAGTGAACCACAACGAAACTGGACCCATTTAACCCTTTAAACGAAATGACACCTTTGCATCTCACACACACACACACACACACACAAACATATGCAGCAGGGGGCAGCTATTGAAAGCGCCTGGGGTGCAGTGATGGGGACGGTTCGTCGCTCAAGGGTACCTCAGAGAAACCTATTGGTCTGGGATTCGAACCCACATTCTTCCGATCCTGGGGCCAACTCCCAATTATGACTGGATACACTGGATGAACTGCTGGATACAGCGCGCATTAGAGAGACAGAATTGCAGATTTTGAAGATGTTGCTCAATACAATCTGTAACGTGAAGAAACTAAAGGCTTTTTGACTTAACAGGCCATTTTAATTTCCCACTACTGCAGAATTATGCACAGTAAGGCAGACTGATTTCAGCCTCTGATATCAGCAAAAATGACAATTCAACAGACACTTTCTATACTCTCCTTTAAAAAAGCATATATTCATGACCTCCAAATTTTGTCGATAATGTCACCGTTAAAGCCAATTCTCCTGCTCAATCTCACCAAAATCCGCACTGTTTGACTATTAAAAGTGAAAGTGAAAAAGTGAAAGTGACAACCCTTGTCATTGCGAGGTCACAGCACAGCACACGTGAACCACAACGAAACTGGACCTCTGCATTCAACCCATGCATACAAACCCGTGCAGCAGTGGGCAGCTATTGAAAGTGCCCGGGGAGCAGTGACGGGGACGGTACCTTGCTCAAGGGTACCTCAGGGCAACCTACTTGTGAGGGAATCAAACCCACAATCTTCCGATGCAATTGCTTTTGTACTCGGTTATTATCAATGCCATTCATTCTGGAGAACATGTTTGGTGGTGTAGAGCGCTGGAACAAGGAGCATTTTGCTGTAACCAGTTAAGTGAAAATGACTATTTGACAACACAGAACCACAATGAAATGCGGCCTCTGCTTTTCACCCACACACACTGTGCAGCAGGGGGCAGCTATTGAAAGTGCCGGGGAGCAGTAATGGGGTCGGTACCTCATTCAACCTACTGGTCTGGGATTTGAATCCAAAAACGTTAGGATCCTGGGGCCTAGTCCCGAATCACTAAGCCACCGCTGCCCCAAGACTATGTTGTTATGATATCTATTGCCTATGTTCATGATCTATCCTTCACAAAGCGGAACCACTAGCGGAACATTTCAGAGGTTTCAGAAGCTCCATGATAACATCAATACTTCCACTATCAAGCAGCATTTTGGCTTGTTTCTTTAATAAACCTTTCATGAGAGTGCGTAGCCCCTTGTGCACTTTCAGGGATGCAAGTTGGTCAAATCTTTATAGACACTGTGCCATCATGCATAGCATGATTGCAGACCAGGCAAACCATGGTCAATGTTATCTATAACTTCCTGTGTTGCTCTTCAGTAGATCTTGTAGATCGTTAGATCTTCAAAATCTTCTCACCATCCTAGTTTTCCTGCTTTGGCTGACAGACAAACATTAAATATATATTGAATTAATTACGTTATAATGTTGGGTAATAACGTTCGGCCGTACCCGAGGCCAGAGCGATGAACATTTTAGGCCGTTAACTACATGCTCCATAGAAAATTCAAGTGTGATTTTTGCCACTGAAGAACCATTTCTGCTTCCCTAGAGGAGCTTTGAACGGATGGACCATTAAAGAAGCACTTCAATTTTTAAGTTTAGTGAAGCGGCACAAAATGTGAACCAATTCATGGTGTCTCCTGGTTTCTTTTCTTCAACTATTTCAACTATCTGTCTCAAGCATTTAGGAACATTTAAGGAGAGTGAATTAAGGGGAGGAGCTAATCTGATGCCACCATAGCCAGACAGCCTTGTAAAATTTCATCACGACCTAAAGTCCTGTGTGCCAATGACGGATCTCTTGATCGTTCTCAGGAACTTTAAAGAGGGTTATTTTTAAAGAGCTTACAGTAACAGGTGCCTGTTGCACCTTTGTGTGTCAAGGAAATCACACCGGCATGACTTTATAGCTGATGATTAAAAGAAATAAGTGTTTCCATCAGTTAAATCTAGTCTGGCAAAACCTAAGATGTGCCTGACATGTTTGTACATCAAAAGGTAAATCTAGCAGGCAGAAAATGAGGATGCTGAGAATGGGAGGCTGCTCTAGAGTCAGCACGATCACTCTCTCCTCTGTAGTTCTTTGCTTTAATTGCTGCTCTCTCAGTCAGGTGACCAGGAAACCCCTTTCTGAGATCAGTTCCCCAGAGGTGGTGGACTACTAACAAAGACCATGAGGTACAGCTGAGAACAAAGCGAGCCTTTGAAGTGCTGTGGTAAAAAAAAAAAAAAAAAAAAATACAGATACATGTAGAGAAACTCACTTAAAAAAGACATGATTTCCGCCTTTTCGCGCTTCCAAACAAAAACTGATCATGATTCTCGGCTTCAAGAAAGAAAATGTAATTGGGTTTAGAAGCTCAGAGCCTTCTGGTTCTTTCATGGATTCACTTTGGTGGACCTTCCAGGTTCTTGAGGGTTCTCTTTGGGGCAGCGGTGGCCCAGCGGTTAGGTAATAGGCCACAGGATCTGGAAGTTGTGGGATGGAATCCCAGACCAGTAGGTTGTGCTGAGATACCCTTGAGCAAGGTATTGTCCTCAACGCTGCTCCCCGGGTGCTTTAAACAGCTGCATGTATGTGTGGGTGAAAAGCCCGGGATGCATTTCCTTGTCTCACAAGGACAAATAGTCACTTTAACGGCTGCGCTTAGAAATTTACGCCCAGGTTTAAGAAGAGACGTTCACTTGTTAGAAGATTTTGCTGTGACCCAGTACATTGTCCCCAGGTGTGTATCGTCAGTTCTAGCTTAAGTCTGGCCTTGCGAGACCAAGTTGTGATACGTGTGCACACCTGCGTATTGGGACATAAATCCTTTGTCGAATCAAAACGTCCGCTGTAAAGTCCAGATTTACCACGGCTCTCTCCGTGCCACCATCGCTAAATAAAAAATATTTCTTACTGTTTTCTCAATTGCACCCATCTGAATTCAGCTTGGCAAATGTAATCACACCCTGCCTGTTTCTCAACAACTTACAGCAAAGGGTGTTTAGTATGGGGTGCATAGTGTGAGTAATCAGCAGACAAGCTTTCGCCCATAGCCAATATCCTCAAAGCACAACGCACCTCAAAATCTGAGACATAAATCTACCATGACACTTCAATAGCAAGGAGAGAAAGAGAGAAAAAAGAAAAAAAAAAAGAAAAAATATCACCAAAAAATAAAAAAGAAAAAATACCCACAGCTTATGTACCGCTCCATGAATTCAAGTTGCATGCTGCTATAGTACGAGACAGTCGGGGACAATGTGGACAAGAACTGAAACCGCCCATTAAAATATTGATGCAAAAATGAGCCTGATGGAAATCTCTGCAAATCTCCAGCTCCTTTTAATTAGAGAAACAGGAGGAGATGAATCAGCACCAAGATTAGAAATGGATACGTCCGCTTCTTTATTTTTGGCCGCTAATGTGCAGCCGCCGTCTTAAAAATGGAGAGGTGATGAAGTGTGCCACCATGAAAGGACGAAATAATTCTTTGAAGGATAACAAGCATTAATTACGAGCAGAGCCGGTATCTGACAGATCCCTCTCTCCACTATCTCTGCCATGATGCCTTGTCAGGCTGGGATATTGTCTTTTTCCTCCTGCCGCCATCTCCTCTGACGCCAGCAAAAAATAATTGATGAAGCACGATGGGCCCAGACAGACGCATGCATGCAGACATCAAGCCGGCGGGCCCGAAATATCCCACATGCTTATCGCTTAGTATTTCCAAGAGAGAGAGAGAGAGAAAACAGTCTTGTTTAGCCTTCAACATGCATCAGCTATGTTATCAATGCACTGTGCTATTACACATCTCCACAGTGGCGGCCTGAAAGCAATGGTTTGACCAAAAACCCAAACGTCTGAAACTGGATGGAAGGAAAATATTTTAGCAAATGTTATAGATAATAGTAAGCCATTCTACATGCAAATTTCAGAAAACATCACAACTTGGTGATTAATTAATGTTGTATTTCAGCGCTAGGGACTAGGCGCCATGATCGAAAGGTCGTTGGTTGTCCTGGGCCAGTAGGCCACCCTGAGGTACCTTTGAGCAATGTACTGTCCCCGACACTGCTCCCCGGGCATTAAAAGTATGGCTGCTCACTGCTAAACTCACAGAATGGGTTAAAAAGAGAGAAGCAATTCGTTTTATTGTGCGTTCACAATGAAAACTAGTAACTTTAACCACAACTGCCATGTCACAACATCGTGTCAAAACTGCTCGTAATGACTGAATTGGCTCAACTCACTGTTTAAAAAAAAAACAAAACAAAACAAAAAAAAACCCAAATGGCAATTTTATTACGTTAGCTCCAACCTGAATCAGATCCACTACGAAGGAATCTGAAAATATGAACTGCAGCATATGCAATGATACAATGCTAAGATACAACTGTATTTTAATGATATGATAAAATAAAAATGTTTATCTTCTTTTTCTTCTTTCGGCTGCTCCCTCCCTTTAGGTGTCGCCACAGCGGATCGATTAGTTGTATTTCTACTACTCCTCTGCATCTTCCTCATTCCCTCCAACAGCATGCATGTCTTCTCTCACCATAAACCTCCTCTTAGGCCTTCCTCGTCTCAACTTGCCAGGCAGCTCCATCCTCAGCATCCTTTTTCTGATATAATCCTCATCTCTCCTCGTCTGTCCAAACCGACGCAATCTATGCTTTTCACTAATTTAGAGTGTAGCCTATGATAATCACCCTTTTCTGACTTTACCTACAAATCAGGATCAGTGTCAGATGTTTACAGGCTTCTTAAACACATCTCGGTGACCTGCAGGTTGAGAGTGGTCCACCAATCAGGAGAATCCTGGCGCTGTGACTGAGCTGTTTTTACTCTTACAGTAACAGCTGAATGAAGAGGTGGCAAAAGTAGCATTTTGGGATTATTTTTAATCTCAATGAGCCCTTCAATACCACCATGTTTACTGCCAGTGTTGGACAAAAAACTGCATGGCAAGCTGTCTGAGTTTAAATAACTGCCGTAGCAGAAACTCTGCAAAAAGGAGGGCTGTCCACATACTTTTGGCATACAGTATATGTAATAAGGCATTCCTAATATCTAATATGGCTATAAGGTGTTTGAATGATGGATGGATGTTCTGAATGCTCCCTCAGGAGCCATCCCATATCAGATAAAGCTTGTACTTTTTGTTCTTGTTTGTTAAATTAACTCTAACACAAGGTTAATTTGGATAGAATGTGATTAAATTTGCAGGCGGTAATGAGTTGCCGGTGAAAGCTGCAGATGCTGATATGCCAGCCAGCGCTTTGATGCACTGCAGCGTAATGGCCAAACGCCACATGATTAAGACTCGACCCAGAAGATCTCATCGTAACCATCACCCTCCATATTCTCATGACCTCTAAAAAGCCAGATCTGTGAACACATACACACACACATACACACACACATACACACACACACACACACACACACACACACACACACACACACACACACACACCATCACAACGGCTATTAGCAAACTGTTTCATCCCTTTCGAGAAATTACCATAGTGGGTCTGCCAGAGTCATTCTGACAAATTTGAAATGAGCAGCACCTTCAACCGCTCAATCCCCTTTACGGTGCGGCGCGCGACATGATTAGAGGGGAAGTAAAAATAAAATTAACCTCTTAAACCTGGAGATGGTGACAGTAACGGGAATGCTAATGTGACTGCCTGTTCACTTGTTTGCAATAGCTTCATCGATGGCATCATCAAAAAAGCAGCGTGTGATGGTGGGCGTTGGAAGCTCAGGGGAGGATCTCCGAGTGCAGTTTTCAAATCTAATAAAACCAATCAAGGTTTCTGTAACCTCACTGGCCACCTTAGCAGACAAATTGCTCCTCCTTCTTGCTGGTGGACGGCATCCGTTACTACACAGTCATTTAATGAGCACAGAGATACGCTGGTGGCATATGTTTGGGTGGTGGACCACTCTCAGTAACACTACCGTGTTTAAAAAACACTACTGTTCCTCATACACAGACCAGCAAGGCAGCAATGGACCTGTGGTCAGAACAACCATGACCAAAAGTTGAGGATCTTTCACATGTTTTGCATGATGACAGTCTTTGTTCATACACCTACAGGGGTTTCATCCTCAGTTGGGACGACCTGGGTCCTTTCTATGAGGAGTTTGCATGTTCTCCCCATGTCAGCATATGTTTGTACTGGTTATTTTCCACAATCCAAAGACATGTGTGGTGGATTGAAGATGCTTAGATACCCCATATATATGTTTTTTGGTGCCCTGTGATGGGTGTTCCTACACCTTTCACCCAATGTGGGCTGGGATAGGCTCCAGCACCACCTGTGACCCTACTACTGCCCCTAGACTGCCTCTGTTTGGACCTGCCGGAGTATCGAGAGCATGCTGGCCCCTTGGGTTACATGGGAGCACAGCTAAAACCAAACAGGCCAGATACTTGCAGAGGCTCTTCTGTTTGTGGCCTTGATTCTGAGCGTTCACGGCTTGTTCTCACTCACGCTTTCAATCTTTGACTCAAGTTTATGACTACGGATATGTTTTGTCTGGGATTTTCCCGTTTGCTCCTGATTTTAACCTTCTCACATGACTTTTCTTGTTTATGAAACCTTTACTTTATTCACCCACCTGTATCCAGTCTCCCTCATTCAAACCTTACAACCTTCATAAATCAACCGATGCTTATAGAAAAAATGCTATAAACTTGAAAATGCCCAAATACACATTTAGAGGATGGTAAGAGAGAAAAATGTTTCTCCATAAAGTCTCCAAACCTGCTGTTAGATACCACATGCCTGCCAACAAATCATTAGGTAAAGACATGTCAGTCTTTTTTTCTTTTTTTTTTTTTACCCCCCATCTAACCACAAATCTGAGGGGTTGGGTTGAAATGTGACTCGCTTGGATGGAACAAAAGAGCTTTTCAGGAACAAACACTCCAAGTAAGTTTGTTGTAAAACAAAAGGATCCTTTTATAGAAAAGGGCCTCATATCTATTGCTATGTATAGTTGAGGTTGTGGGATGTTTTCTTCATACAAAATCTTGGAAACCTTAAGATACAAGATAATATACATAGCACAGCGAGGATGGTTACGTGTTTATCTGGCAGCTTCGGCAAAAGGTTCTAGCAAAATGTGTTACCCAATCCATTCATCAATTTTCACAAAATCAACCACTTTGAAAGGGGTATCAGACACCAGAACTAAACCTCAATGTCAACCTTAAGGACGAGCTAGGGATAGGCTCCAGCACCACCTGTGACCCTACTACTGCCCCTGTTTGGACCTGCCGGAGTTTCGAGAGCACGCTGGCCCCTTGGGTTACATGGGAGCACAGCTAAAACCAATCAGGTTAATCAGTCTGAAAGTGAGGACCTCCACCCATTATGTTTTGGACGCATTTGGAGTCATGGAGTCACATTTTCAACGTGGGATTGAGGTCATGAATCACAATGACTGTTACCAAGGGTCCAGAAAAAGTGGAAAATTCGAAAATTAAGAAATTGCAATTTTTATCTTGATCTCTTCTCACATGTAACAAACATGTTTAAAGGGTTATTAATACTTAAGTAACACACGCAAGGTTACGCAACAGTGTGCTACATTGGCACTGGTGCGCTGCAGTTGTAGGCATGAGGCAAAAGATCAGTGCCAATATCTCCCAGCAAAGCATGACCTTGAGCATACTGTTGTGAATATGCCACCGATTTGTAAAAGGAATGTGTTATTAGCCCATTAGGTTCTAATTTGAACAAGTTATTTCCATTCTGTGAAGAAAGGGAGCTCCTTGCTGGTGGACGTTAGACTGCGAGCTGTATGAAACGAAGTGATAGTTAGAGAGAAAAGAAATAGCTGTGAAAGCAGACATCACATTGTGAGGTTGGAACTGCAATATTATCCTGAAATAATACCTTGTATGGTTTCACCAAAGGGGACCATTAGATAAATTATATAGCGCACAACTGCTAAAACTACGGATTTTAAGGCCCAGCAGGAAACGAATGGAAGGACTCGCTATGGCCTAACACTAACGTGCTGCACATTGGGCTTTACTGGCTCTTCAATTGGCCGCTTCCTGTGCTGCTTTCTTTTTCTAACCACGCTCAGCCGTTTATGCATTTGTCCACTTTTGTATTCAGGACTGTGTCTCAGGCCTCTTCCATCTGTCTCCTCCTGTCTTGCCCCACAACTGGGTCATCAAGGCAGGGCGCCCTTCGCCAATAGGACTTATTTTTCTTGGTAACAGGTATGCAGCCTCCTCAGCCTTTTTGTAGCCGTTTGTCGTAACTGGGGTCTCTCTTTGAATATCAATCTCTCAGGATTCTTGGAATGCATGCAAACTATGACTTTGCCATATCGAAAAACTCTCGAATGCATTGGGATGCTTAGTAATCTTTAATTATTGGGATAATCCAAGAAAAAACAAAAATGTAAGCTTGCACTACTTTAGCCCAGTGTGTTCTTGCTGCCCAATAATCAATTGTTTTAAAAGGCCAAAATGCTTCCCTTAGCAATGAATTTTCCTCGGTTTGGAAGTGTTTGAAGAAGCATGAATTAAATGTTCAAGTTTCATTGTGCTACTCCTCAGTCCACACAGTCCCGACAGCAGATCAGGAAAAGTCCTGATTCCGATTGACTCCGCCAATCAGAGCAGGAGTAATTTACATATATATATATATATATATATATATTGGTCTATATGGCACACTTATGAAACGTTGTGCGCATTGTTCCAGAGGACAAGAGAGGTTGGAAAATGGACGTGAAAAATGTTCATTTTGACTGATAGATGCACGCAAAATGCTTTATTAGACTCGATTAAGAACTCGAAGCACGGCTAACAGCACGGGACCTTGTTTCTTTACTCTCGACTCTCATCCAGCACTTATCCCTGAAGTAGTGTGCTATCATGCTCAGTTTTTGCCAAAACACTTGACATCAAGTGCTGGGGCCATAAATGGGGGAAAAGACTGTTTTCCTCCTCGTGTAAATGGTTTCATCTATTTTTTTTTTTTGAGTATTTACATCAGCTAAGGAGCTTCAGCTCATTTAAAAGCCATTGTTTGAGTGTGAAAACAGAGCGGCTGTGCTGCCTTTGGAGTGGCAATATTTGGGAGAGTAAGACTCGTTTGATGCTATGAGGTATGAACCCAGCTGAGGGCTAAAAATATCACTCCGGTGTCTCTCCTTTGATCACTAATATGTTGCCATGCCACTGGATGTGAGAAGTAGTTCACCAACTTCTGAGGATTTCAGTGTTAATGTTAAATTAATATTCATTCAGTTTCCTTTTTTCCTCATTCTTCCTTTTTATGCGGGACTGAATATGTCAAAACAAACACATTTGGCCCAAACCCAAGGGGACCCAACTCCAGTTCAGGATGGTGCACACCAGGTTCAGCTCTCCATTTCAGTGAATGTACTTGAAGAGTGGAACAACCAGAAAGTCCTCCAGGTCGACCCTGACCTACGCTGGATGGGGTTTAACCCTGCACTACTATCTGTCCATGTAGTAAACCGCCACTGGGGCGATACGCCCCGCATGACTCCTATCTTTAGTTCCTTCTTCCTTAGTTCCTTTAATTCCATCCATCTTCTACTATTTCGAGGCATCTATGTGATTTTGGGATTATTGTGAGATTAATAAACATGTCATTAGGTTCGTTAGCAACACAGCAGGTAAAGGACTGTTGGATTATTCTAAAGATTAATAAAGCAGTTACTAAATCTTACCAGCAAGAAATATGACACTGAATTGTGGGATTTTTCTAGAGATTAATAAAGCAGTTACAGAGTTTTGCTAAGAAAGATGGCAATTAATATTGGGATTATTCTTGAGATTAATAAAAAAGTTACTAGATTTTACCAGCAAAAAATATAGCATTGAGTTATGGGATTATTTTGGAGATCAATAAAACGGTTATGTTTTACTAGCAAGAAAGATGGCAATGAATTGTGGAATTATTCTGGAGTTTAATAAAGCTGTTATTAGGTTTAACGAGCAAGAAAGATAGGCACTGAATATTGGGATTATTGTGGAGATTAATAAAGCAGTTACAGAGTCTTACTAGCAAGAAAGACGGCAATACATTGTGGGATTATTCTGGAGTTTAATAAGCTTTAAGTGTGTTTGATTAGCAGGACATTTGGCACAGAAAGATGGAAATATCCACTTCGGTCTAATTATCTGCTACTGGCCTTCTGGTCCTGGGGCAAACTCCCTAACCACTAGGCCACCGCTGCCCCATGATGTGATTCATTAAGCAAAGTTGCTGCTACCCACTGGGTAAAATAATCTGTAAACCTATAAAGTGATCAATAAGATCCAGAACCAACAATACATTTGCAGAATTCTTTTTTCGATGTACTGATTCATAATCTATGACTAATCTACGATGTATTTAATCTCAGACAACCCTTTCCGTGCTCCATTACACCATTCTGTTTAGAACATGTAGTCCATGGCAACGTGCGCTACCTTATTTAAGCTAACAGCTGTGTCTCAGGTTATGCCATTATTCACACATACTGCTGAAATCAAAGAAGCGTAGTGCTGGGACAGAAGGAGAGGGAGGATGAGAGAGAGAGAAACTATGGAGACTAGGCATCTCGCAGTCTGCCCTTTCACGTAACACGCACCTTTACCCCGACTAAAACAGAATGCTTAATATGTGCCGAGAGAAGCGCCGATCACTCCTGGAGACACAAAGTCGAAAGTCTGGGAAACATCAAAAGGCTAAAGACGTGCCTAACCTTCTGCCTCTAATGAGGCTGGTGGAAAAGGCTCGGTGCCAGAGCTCTAGAAAAGCCAAATATCTGTGCATTACCTTAAGCGTCCTGCTAGCTATAAACGTCCTTGCACTGCCTGTCTCTGCCCTCCCAGAACTCACCACTGACTCACAGTATACTTGTACATAAATGTTCAAAACTCGAGTCACTTGTCCTGCTTATGACTTATTTCAGTATGTTTTCTTTTGGTTGGTATTGAGAACAAGACATTAAAAAATTGGCATTTTTAGCCATTCCAGCAGCAGGAAACAGCCACATATGCAGTGCCCGGATAGCAGTGTTGGGGACGGAGCCTTGCCTCAAGGGTATCTCAGGGTAACCTACCTGCCCGGGACTCAACCATGTGGAATATTTCACCTATTCGTGTCATTTTCTTTCATAATGTTTGTTAAATTGCATGCTTGACACCAAAAGGTATGTAAATGTTTTATTGAATATTTCAATCAATATATTTGTTGTGAATAACTTAATAAAATATGAGGCTAATAAGTGTGAGCTTTCAATCCAGAGTCATTTGTTGAAACTAATTTACTTAAATACTATTCTACTAAATAAAAGCTATATATATATATATATAGATAGATAATATATGATTTAAAAATATTAATTATAATATCATTAATATAATTATATTGGTCATAGCTTAATATAATAATTAAGCTATGACCCATGTTTCCAGTTTCTGTATGCTGTAGTAACGGCGTGGTCCAGTTAAATTTCTCATAGATTAGTCGGTTTTATTTTTATTCCGTGATAACTTGGCCAATATCACAAAGACGTGGGTATGTTTGCAGCGGCGGCCCAGTGTTTAGGGACTAGACTCCAGGATCGGAAGGTCGTCAGGTCTGAGATACCCTTGAGCAAGGTACCGTCCCAATCAATGCGCGCCGTGCACTTCTGACACTGGCCACTGCTTTTTCCTCTGCAATGACTTACGTAGAATTTTTGCAAACGGGATCTCTGAAGGCGTATGTAGCGTCTTGCCAAATCGGACCAATATGCCGTATCATGAAAAAGGGATTCCAAACCTTTAAACGTACACCTCATTTCCAAGGCGGATTACATCTGCTATGTGCGCCAGTGACAAAAGAGGGCAGTCCGTCAGAAAAGCTGCTGACCTTAACACCGGAAATCACTCACTTTGTCAGGTTACTGCTTCAGCAGTGCTATGTGGGCGTTGCTGTTGAACTCAAGGTCATTTTATAATGGCATGTCCATTGTCAGGCTGTTCAGAATGATGGCCGCTGAAGGGTGTGTGCATTGTGTGTGTGTGTGTGTGTGTGTACATCTGTGTGCAGACACGAGGTCAGGGCTGAAGTGTGTGGAGGGCTACTGGAATCAAGGCCAGGGACCTGTCAGAGTGCCATATTTTACAATATTCATTGGAGGAACGGGGGCGGGGGGGTGAGCAAGGGAAGACGGGAGGGGGGTTGAAAAGAGATGAACGTGCATTTTGTCCCCGCTGCTTCTGAACCAGTGATAAATTGAGTCACTTTGTAGCTGGCATCTACACAATGTTTGCCTCATACATTACTGTACACTGGGCACAGCGACAGGGCTGGCAAGAGGAAGAGGATATGGATTTCTTTGCCGCTGCAACAGTGCTCATTAAATCTGCCCTGAAAGACATTGGCTGCTTACCGTCAGGCAGATAACAGTCAAAGCCCGATCACAGACGACACGCGTTAAGACACAGTCCCAGCACGAACGAGACGCTGACCCTAACGGCAATTATGTACATGAACCTATTACTTTGTAGTGCCAGTGCAGCAGACACGTTTAACGAGAGCTGACTTGAACAAAGTCAGACAGTGCAGGGTTTTTGTGTTTGTTTTTTGTTTTTTTTTTACGTAATGTGGGCAAAACAAATTGGATATCCTTCAAAAGAGCTTTCTCCCGTCTCCGAGAATGCTTTTGTGTACCGGCTTTTACATACAAAGGGTAACTTGTGTTAAAAGATTGCTTTTGACATAGTTTTTCACCAAGGGATTCCCCAGATATAACCCCAAAGAAGGTCCAAATTTTTCATTTTTAGTCTCTTACTGGAGCTACTAGACACTAGCATCCCATTGGTACCCAAACGGTTGCTGTAAAAACTCCTCAAAACATTCCTTAACCCACTCTAACTCCATTCAGCTCTGCCTTAAAGTGGTGCAGGCTTGTGGATGTGGTTTAGGATGATGTATGACTTACTGTCAGCTCTAAAAATGAACAAAATTCCATTTCACCAGCTACCGGGGTTTTTATTCTCGCATCAGTCGGCAGTCTGAGTTTTTGAAAACAGACTCTGTTCGTTGCCCTCAGCACTTGGCAACATGTTTTGCTTATTTTTATAGCTCACAGTAAGTCATACTGTGTTCTAAGTGAACCAAAACCCTCAAAAAGCCGAACAGAGTTACTGAACCCCTCTGTTTAACACATTCTAACGCTGGTGTTAGTCATAGCTAATCTAACCAGATCACTGTTTTCTACCCCTCTGTGACGACTTCCTGTACATTTTCTAAAGAGAGTCTAAGCTCGGCAGTGCTAATTAACCCAACATGGGTAAGTGGATAAGCTGTTCTGGACAACAAAGCATGATCAAATCCCAAACTTCACCCACACACTCTTAGTCATTTAAGGTCTTCTCTTTTTCTTTAAAAAACAAACTAAAAACCACAAATGTGAATCCTATTGGCTGTTGCCTTTCCCACAGATCTAAATGCAGGGGGCTTTTCAGTCGCTCATTGTCTGTATTTGAAACTGAACTCTGCGTTATGTTTCCCCACTCGTTTATTTTGAAGCGTTTCCGTCAATCACGTTTCGGTAATCACAGAGACTTCTTTCACTTTTCTTCTCGCTCCCCTTAAATCCATAGCGATCCAGAACTGATTCCAGATGACAATGTGAAAATCACAACTCGTTGAAATGAGCCACGTCTGACTTTATATTCAACAGATTGTTATTGTTGACAAAGGGCAATGAAGGAGACCTCGCTCCGTTAAGGATGACTAGATTATAGACTGTTACACCGAAGAACAACAAATTTAATTGGCTTGTGCATAATCTGCAGAGCAAGTCTAGACGGACTTCGTGGCCCATGACCGCATCCCATGGCCGTGCAAGTCTCTGTGCGTGTGCTTTATTCATATGATTTTTTTTGGCCGATTGTTTGATTTTCTAACTCCTTCCTAAAGTATTGGGTCTACACCAGTAGAAACACATGGTACGTCTATTTTAGACATTATATGGCCTACGGAAACCAAAATGCTGCTTCTAATTAGTTATCTCTGCTTAGACAAGCATTCATAATTACGTACCGATTTTAAAATCTGGAAAGAAAAACATTCCAACAATTTGGAGCTGATCCAAAGGATGTCATGCACAATGGAAGAAGGGGTTGATGGGTATGAAGGCCAAGGACTAGGTGGAATTGTGTTCTTTAGGGTGTTTGAGCTCCATCTTATCCCTCTGGGAGGACTCGGAGCAGTGTTTGTAAATCACCAAACATCAGTATCATACCCCAGTGTCCTCTTGCCTGAAGCCTTCCCAAAAAAAATTAAAGAAAAGTACAAGCCATTACTGGTGAAACTCAATTTGTTAATAGCCCTGATTCGAGACAAAACATTTGGATGAAGTGAAGTCTCCAAATCTGCTGTCAGGTATCGAAACAGCATCCTCCAATGGACCCACTAACCTCTTCTTGGACATGTCTCCTACAAGTGTGCCAGAATTCACCCATGTGATAAATGCTTCACTGGCCTCGGGAATGTTTCCAACCACCTTCAAAGAGGCTCGAGCAAAACCCTTGCTCAAAAAGCCTTCTCTCAACTCTTGTCCATTTTTTGAGAACTACCGGCTGGTCTCTCTATTCCCATTCTTATCAAAGGCTACTGAAAGGGCAGTTTTAAGCAGGTCTCTAGGTTCCTCTCTAGGAATGACCTCCTTGATCTAAATCCATTCCAATGAAAGTGCACTGCTGTCTGTGACAGAGGCCCTAAGAACAACTAGAGCTGAGGCTTAGTCTCAGTTTTATTCCTGCCAGACCTATCAGCTGCTTTTGACACAGTAAAGTGTCCTACAATCCCTTCTTTCAGAAATGGGCATCTTGGTCAAAGCACATTCTTGGTCTGCATCATGCCTCACTGGAGGTTCTTCCAAAACGACATGGCGAGGACAAACGTACCCAACATTTATGCAAACAATGTCCAACTATACCTGTAACAGCAGGACCATTCCATCGCCTGGCTGCTCATCCCAGCCAATCAGATTATCAGTCACAATCAATACATCCATATAAAATTGCCTCGTCATTTCTCTCCCCAAACAAGCTTGTGAAGAACGTGGGTATCATGATAGATGACCTGTTATCCTGTCCTGATCAAGCTGTGTCTGTCTCTCAGTTGTGCCTTTTACAGCATATGGAACATCAGATTTTACCAGACTCAGAAAGCCATCCCTTGGTGCAGGCCATGATAATCTCCTGTCTTAATGATTGCAATGCTGTGCTTGCAGGTCAAATGCCATGCAAATCGACACCTCTTCAGATGTTCCACTATGCAGCAGCACACCTGGTGTTCAATCAACCACATAGGGCCCATGGCACAGCATTACTCACTGACCTCAACTGGCTACCCCAATCAAATTCATGTCACCAACATTGGCCTACAGAGCACCTTCTGGATCTGCTCCCAGCTATTAAAACTCGATCAAACAGGCTTTCTCTCCTTCACTAAATAACCATCCCTAAACACAAGGCAATCTGAGTCCAGACTGTACTAGGGGCGTCCTTTGTTCCTTCAAGGAGCTCTTGAAGACACATCTCCTCCAAGAACGCCTCCTCTCTTAATACCTTATACACTCTAACATGCCTCACACTTACTCATCGCTTCACTTGTTCAGCTCATTGGCAGTACTATAAAACAGTTCAATACTTAACGCTCACATCCGAGCTCTTACAGCACTGTATCTTGAATACTGTCCTTCACTTATAGGGCTCGCTAGATTAAAGCATTTGCTTAAGTGAAAGCAAAGTGAAAGTGACTATGTTGCCATTGTGAAACACGGCAAAGCACACCTCTGCTTTTCACGCATACATACTGTGCAGCAGGGGGCAGCTACTGAAAGCACCCAGGGAGCAGTAATGTACACGGTACTTTGCCTAAGGGTACCTCAGGGCAACCTGCTGGTCTGGGATTTGAACCCACAAACTTCCGGTCCTTGGGTCTAGTCCCTGATCACTAAGCCACTGCTGGCCCTATTTGCTTAACGTAATTTTAAATGTAAATACGTCATCCGATATATAACCCATTCATCACTGGCCAGTTTCTAGACGGTACCCTTGGAAAAAAATTGCCTAAAATATTTAGTTTTTTCTAACCATAATGTTATAGAAGAACCATTTTCCCCACACAGAGGCTTTCACTGGGTCATTCTTTAGAGAACCAATTTTGTAAATGAGCTGTGTCTGGGTCTAAATTAAGATTTAAGAAGTTTAAAGAACCTACACATCATGTTCTATGAAGGGAAGAACAGTAAATTGGCAAAAAAAAAAAAAAAAAAACCACAATAAACACGCAATATATGGAGGGCATATTTTGTAACACCAGTACAGTGAGGTGCCACGACAGTAGTGCTGCTGGAATTTAACACACAATATCCAATGAATGAGTGTCCATGAATTAAGGGCTACAGGACTAATATCACCAATATCTGGGCAACAAAACCTGAGACAGTGGGGGTTTCTAATTAAGTGACGTTTGTGACCAATTAATACAGCTGTATTCACTGTCACAGAAAAGGTGCTTTATAGGTAAAAATTTTGAACCATCATGGAACAAAACAAGGTAATTGGTCCCTCAAAAGTACAACATCTTTAAAGCCCAATATTGTACCTTAAGTACTTTATTTTTTCTGCAGGACATCGGGGCTAGATTGAACCTTTTCATGACAATGTTTAAAGAAGAACAGTAAAATATTAAGCCTGGAGTTGTGATGGGACGTCCGGAGTCAGTCCAGCCTAAACTTATGGAAAATGGAAAAATGTTCCCAAAATACAGGCACGCAGGATGTACTCGGAGGTTTTTTTTGGTTTTTTTGAGAATGGAGTAGAAATAAAATTGAAGGTGGTTAAAACTGAACAACCTCTGGCTGTGCAAGAATTTGATTTTAGCAATAAAATATCTAACGACTGTCTTGAAAAAACATCCCCTTAGTTGTCATAGATCTATAAAGACGAATGTGCCAAATAACTGCTAGCTTGCCTTAAGTCAATTACAAAAACAATTACCAAGCAACACACCGACACGGTGATTTTGGCTGAAAAATGCTGTTATGCTAATGCTACTAATAAGGGATGAAAGCTTGTAGAGTCAGTTAGCATTGCACTAATGAGATCATGACAACTGACCCTCTTGGCTTTCATTCATTCTTAGTTATGTTAGTATCAGTTTCCTTTAATTACCTTGCTTTTTTAATAGGCTTTTCATTTGTGGCTGTGTTGTGCCCTGTTGTGGTGTAAAACTGATATACGCTCGGTGTTTTGTTTTTTCTTGTTTCCATTGTGCGGCACACGAGAGCAGTAACCATTACCGAAACAGTATGCCTATTAAAATTCAGGGCGTATTTTTTCAAATAAAACCCCTCCACGAGCTGTAAGGAAAGGTCACTAGCGGACGCCGGCGTCTCCATGTGACGAAGAAGGGGAGAGAGGGAGAGATGGAGGGAGCTAAAGATAGAAAGAGATGGCAGCGAGACGTATTGAGAAATACATTCACAGTGACAGTTTAAAAGTAAGTAAGGCGCGTTGTGTCAAACGTTACGTTTCGGAGGAGTCCCGATCCAGCGTTTTTTCCTTACGCAGCGACCCGGGACGTCAAAGCCCTCTACCTAGCCTAGGCATCAAGCCACCTGCCATGGAAATCGCAACTGTTTGTGCCATATGCCGGACAATTCTGCCAAGTCTCTCCCTCCTGCCTGCACTTTCTGAAACAGCACTCAATAAGACCATCGGGGTAGGTCATCGCACACACTTGTACACAGGAGGCAGCCTAAGGCCTCGTTTGTCCCTCAAACAGTACACAGGGATTTGGGTCACTTTGTACTTGTTGTAATGCAGAAGCATGCCCGTCACGTGCACACACACACACACACACACACACACACAAGTGCATCAAATTATCAATGCCACTTTAATAGTTGCAACATGAACTGCAGGCATGACTGTTAACGCGCACACCTGCCATCTAAACTGCACGTCACGTCCAACCCTTCCTGCAAAATCTAGTGCTCTTCCTGCCCTCACCCATCTGCTTCAATGACACTTCACCCATTTCTGGTTCTTGTCCAGGTTACGGGCAATGGTGCTTGTCCGCAATGAGCTCCAGAGCAGGCCCACCCACCCACTAGCAACACACTGTAACCTCTGCAATAGACCTGCATCCAGAAGACATAAATATCTGCTCTCTCACCCATAAACTCCATGAACTCCAAACTCCATAAACGTTCTCTTTGGTCTTCCTCTTTTCCTCCTTCCTGGCAGCTCCATCCCATCTTCAACATATTCCTCCCAATATAATCCCCGCCTCCAAAAAATGTCCAAACCAACGCAACCTTGCTTCTCTAAACTTGTCTCCAAAATGTCCAACCCGAGCTGTCCCTCTAATATACTCATTTCTAATCCTGTCCATCCTCGTCAAACCCAACGAATATCTTAGCATCCTTAACGCCGATAATGGTAGGCCACTGCTACCCAATACATCAAGCTCTCTGATATTTATCTTTCAATTCTAATGATCTATTCTTCTTTATCCCATTTCTACATTTGCTTCTTTTTGCTGTTATTCTACTAACATTGCTTATTTCTTGTGTATTTTTATTACTTGCTTCGTTTCTTCTAGCCTTACTTAGCCTGCTTATCATCCAATACTTGCTTGACTTTCCCCTATACTTTCCTAGAGCCTTTCATTTTCTCCTTCTTATATGCTTTTTGTTATTTCTTTTCTCTCTTTTTTTTTCTTCCCATTTTTGCTTATTCATTCTCCCTTTCTTTCTTGCTTGCTTCTTGCGCTGAGCTTGGCTAAAATGTTCTTGATTGCCATTAAGCCACTAAGCTCCATTAAGCCTCAAACCCCATGCACTTTCATCAGTGCAGCTATTCTCCCTCCTGCCCTGCCAGCCGTGGCCGGGCTGTGCTTTACTGGACTCCTTTCTGTCCCCCAGCATGGGGTGCAGGCCTGGTGCTGTGGTCAGTGGGAAGCTTTTGAAAATACTCTTGAAACGGAGGGTAGGAGCACAGTGGTCAATACTCTAAAATGCTCAGAGATCTGAACATCAGCCTGTGGGGTGACTCACACGCTTCTATCTTTCACTCCCACTCAAGGAGGTGACCTGTCGATTCAGTGTGAACCAAATAACTTTCACCACTTTATTAAATCAAACCCAGATGTGTTCCAGACATAAAACTCACAGTTTTTTTTTTTTTCTCTCTCTGACACTAAATTGCATGACTTTAGACTCTCATTAAGGCTTTAAAGTGGTTAGGGAGTTGGCCCGGTATCCAGTGGTCATGAGTTCGAATCCCCGACCAGTAGGTTGCCCTGAGGTATCCTTGAGCAAGGTACCGTCCCCATCACTGCTCCCCAGGCGCTTTGAATAGCTGCCCCCTGCTGCATGATGTGTAGGTTGTATTTCGTTGTGTCTCACTGTGTGCTGTGTCTCACGACGATAAGGATCTGGGATCCCTTCCAGTCTGGATTCAAAACAGCACACTCAACTGAAACCGCTCTACTGGCTGTCGCCCCTGAACTCCATACAGCAAGATCTAACAACCCGTCCTCAGTCTTGATTCTCCTTGACCTGTCGGCGGTCTTCAACACAGTGAATCTCCGGATCTTCCTGACCACACTCTCCAACCTGGGGATTGCTGGTACAGCCTGGCAGTGGTTCTCATCATACCTACAGGATCGCCAGTACCAAGTGTCATGGCAGGGCTGTTGGTCCACATCACGAAATTTGACAACTGGCATTCCCCAAGGATCTGTCCTCGGTCCCCTTCTTTTTTCTCTTCATACTGGCTCTCTGGTGAAGGTCATACTCTCTCATGGCTTCTCCTATCATTCTTATGCAGACGACACCCAACTCGCCCCCTCTTTTCCCTCCTACGATCAACAGGTTTCTACCCGAATCTCTAACCACCTGGCTGACATCTCTGCATGGATGACAGCTCATCACCTCAAGCTCAACCCTAACAAGACTGAGCTTTTCTACCTGCAAGGCCATCAATCACCACGACAGGACCTTCACATCTCCTTTAGTGGTTCGCTTCTCGTCCCATCTAGAACACCTAGGAATCTTGGTGTCACTTTCGACAATGAGCTCTCCTTCTCCTCTCATATTCTTAATCTTTCTAGATTCTTAGAAGAATCCGTCCTTTCCTCACCACCCAGGCAACCCAACTGCTGGTCCAGTCCCTGGTCATCTCAAAACTGGACTACTGCAACTCTCTTCTGGCAGGTCTTCCACTGAAGGCAACAAGACCACTACAACTGATTCAAAACGCCGCTGCAAGACTTGTCTTCAACTATCCCAAGTTCTCTTCTTCCACTCCTCTGCTGCAGGATCTACACTGGCTCCCAGTATCTGGCTGCTCGTATAAGATTTAAAACTTTAACTTTTGCTTACAAGGCCACTAACAGCCTTGCACCATCTTACCTGACTGCTATTATCAAACACCAGGTCTCTTCTCATCCGCTCAGACCATCAAGCACTAAGAAGCAAAAAGAGGAACACACACATCGAGACTCTTCTCAGTTCTGGCCACTCAGTGGTGGAACGAACTCCCGCTGATGGTCAGAACTGCTGAGTCCCTTGCTGTTTTCAAACGTCAATTAAAGACCAACCTGTTCAAGGAATTTCTCAGGGAATAATCTTCCCAAACCATCTACCCTCCTACCTCTGCTCATTCTTTTTCCTCAAACCTCTGCTCTTTCTTTCCTGTTTTATCTTTAAAAAAACAAATATAATAATAATAATAATAATAATAATAATAATGATAAAAGTGTGTGTATATACTTGTCACACAGGCACTTAGTTTGTTGCTTAGGTTATAATAGCTAATCAGCAGTTGCTGATCTGAGCTGGTTACCAAGATGATGATGATGTAATGTGGAAGCGAAGCACTGTTGTAAGTCGCTCTGTATAAGAGCGTCTGCTAAATGCCATAAATGTAAATGATAACGTGGTCCCTCTTGCTCTCACTTTCATATGCTTAATAAGAGTTGCAAAAAGTAGTAATTAATACTAAGCAGTTACCCATTTATTACTATATAATTACATTGGAACAACATGAAGGTTGATTTCTGGTACAGATAATTATATTATTATTAATAATAATACTATACCCATAAAACCTTTATCATAGACTCTCTACAGATACTGTACAGATTTAAGTTTGGACTGCTCACAGAATTGCACACAAAATGCTTTCAGTTCGTAACGAATGAAAGAAAACGTCAAAGTGCAAAATCCTGTTGCTGTGACTGACAAGACTCCTAGTAAACATCAAACGACGGCAGCAGTGAATGAAACACACTGTTTTGTCTTGATATCAGCAGATTTCAAAACGAGTGAAAGAAACCCTCGAATATATGAAAATACTGCGCAGCCCAGCCCCCTCTGACTGGCTCGGCCGATGATGTCTAGACGACTTTTCTGCCGTCTCTTCAAGCTGCGTGTCTTCTGCCGTCACTAAAAAGTGCCATTTTGGAGGAGATTCATTTTCGCAGCCATGTCTGTATCACTCTGTCATCAGACGACTTTGAAAATCAGAGCACGCAACAAGTCGGCGAAAGTGTTTGAAATGGCTATATTTTCAGCAACTAGAGGCTCTGCCTTGGGTTCTCTATCAAACTCCATGAAAATTAGAATAGGTTATCCAAACTCATTTCAGTGCAAACTTCCTCGCTTTAAACCGTGTCTGTTGGCAGCATTCACTCAGGATCTCTGAGAAGAACGTCTGCTGTAAATGCTGGAAAATTCGAAGAGTGATGTGAATTTGGCCCCACTTTTGCACATGAATAAAAGCAATTTGGCAGTTTCTACTTCAACATAAGAGCGCTTTCAGATGCATTCGGCGCCTCGCTGACAAGAGTGTTGGAGGAAAATGTAGCAGGACCGAGTGCCTGCTGAACACCTGATGAATTTTTTACCCAGTCTGCTTCTATCTTGCTCTCTCTCCTTTTTCCTCTCCTTACTCCAGAAAAGAAAAACCGCCTCTTTATTCAAACTCTCTCTTGATGAACTCTGCAGCTAATTTTAAAGGCCTTTGATGAGCTCAGTCAAGTGTTTCATGGAGTAGAAGCCCAAAAAAAAAAAAAAAAAAATAATGAAGACTGGGCTGAAAGGATAGCACGATTAAACAGTGTTGACTTTTGAACATGGCCATTCTTTCAAATGGAAAAACAACTCTCTCAGGGTGCATCTTCTACGATACTATAGAAACAGTCAGGAAGAGGAATGTCCTGATCCTGCCTATGGAAGAAAAAAAAAAAAAATCACCTCCAAAATGATAAATAAATAAAATCCAAGTAACACCAGCCGTTGCCTTTAAAACATTTACCTTGTTGCATCACTTTACTGGTGTGCACTTAAGAGACTGCAGTACTTCTGCTGATGCACATCATGTGTTATACTTTCTTTAGCCCTTCTCGTGGATGGATATGCTTGTGGCTGGATATTTCTGGCTGCTGGATCACTTGCAACCTAGCAGTGACACTGAAATGTCAAGAAAACCCCAGTAATAGTGCTGTGCTGTTCCATGTCAGTGTCACAGCTGTGCTGGGAATGGTCCACCAGTTAAATAATATCAGCTCAACAAGGGCACTGACTAATGATGTATGGGGCAGAGGGCGCACTGACAAGCTGAGCTTTTCAACAGAGGGTCTACAGCCTGTACACAGTGGACCAGCAAAGTAGCCTGAGCTTTTAATGGGTGCTTTCCCAAAAACCACTGGCCCCAGAAAACTGGAATCACTGCCAGAGGATTAGGTTTATGGTTTTTGGTACCTGCTGAAGAGATGTATGACCTTGTATTCTTTGGCGACAACTGCAGTAATCATGTAGCACGTTCTAAACCCTTTTAACATGTGATCGTCAAGTACTTCTACATCATCCATGTGTCGATGTTAATGGGCCAACTGGTGTTTTAAGAATCACTGCTTTGTAATTACTTTGGGAAAGGTTATTGGTATTTCTCACAAGAGGAAGAAATAAGCTTCAAAAGATTGGGCGTGCTTGTAGACATCTGTGCGAGTTAGTAAGTGCAGGAAAGTCCACTGGATGCATTCCTGGCAGCAGAGCTAATGCATGAAAGGAAAAGCTGAAGCCTTGCTCCACTACATGGCTCCTGCGCAGAAGGTTGAGAAGTGTATTTACAGTATAATGAAGTTAAGTGTTACATATTAGAAGATGGGTCAAGGGAACTAGCAAAAAATACATCTTCAGAGCATTTGGAGTCATGATGCCTCTGTTATCCTTGGGTAGAAACCAGAACCAGAATGCTAACCTTGAGTTCGGCTCGTTCATGTTTGGGTAAGTTTTTGATAGTGTGGTTTAGATGTGGCCCAAAAAAAAAAAAAAAAAAAAAAAAAGGTGGTTCCTTCCTTCCTTTCTTCCATCCATCAAAGGGTCTATGGGTGATCCCACTGCCCCTCAGGGTGAAAGACATAGAACACCTAGGACAGGTTGACAGTCCCTTGGAAGACTATTAGATTCAGACACTTTTATCAAAAAGTGCCAGGAGAGTTACCGGGGATGAAGGCCTTGCTCAGGGCTTCAAATGGTCCTAGTTCTGGACGTAGAATAGAGCCAGTCTTAAACACACTATCTCTATCTATTATCCATCGTCAAGGCTAAAAAGAAAAAATGAACCTGGCAATTCTGGGCAAAAATAAATAAATAAATACATTTAAAAAAAATCGAACCTCAGACCTCCTCACTGTGAGCCGTTGACTTATCTATCATTAAAGAATACAATAAAAATGCTGTTCACTCACAGTGGTTATTGCCTAGAAAAAATCTAAGTATGAAAAAAATAAACCAGACACATTGCAATTAGGATTGTAAAGGGCACGACTGCATGCTGGTCCTCTTTGATTTAAACTCTGGATTCTGAAACGTTTCAGCAGAATATTGTATGTGAACTATGTGCCGCTGGGTGTATTCTTCCACCTTCCGTCACACTTCTGCCTGCCATTTTCCAGAAAAAGAAAAAAAAAAAAGAAAAAAAAAAAAAAATTCCTCCTGGCATGGTATAAAACCTCCCATTTTCACAGGTGCTAAAGAGCACGGAATAATTCTATTCACCACGGATAATTGAGTCAGACAGCTGCAAATATTGGTGTATTCTTAATGGGAAAAGTCATTACTGTGGCACCGTACCTGAGGCGACTTTTCATAGCTGCCGAGTGACAGGCGAGCGCGAGGAAGAAGCTGAAAATGGCAGGGATTGTGTCTGCAGCGCAGGGGACTTGTGGCAGCCAAGAGCCGCTGGGAGCCAAAGTCAATGAAAGGGGGAAGGAAAAAAAAAAAGTGTTGTAATCATGGTGGCAGGACAGCATGGGGCAGAATGATTATGTGGTATGGGTCTTAATCTGGAAGCTCCACAGCGGGAATTGAATGCACAGGAGCAACTGATCAAATGACATAACTTCTGTTCATCGTCTCCTGGCCTTGATTACAAAGAAATAGCATCACCTGGACATGTTGTACCACCAATCTGAAATCCTGCTGCCGGAAGGCACACCGCGTCCCAACTCAAAATGAGTTCTCTTCTTCTACTTTCTGGAATTAACGGGTACAGATGGAAGGGAATACCTGTACAGAATGTCAATCCATTTCTAATATCTCAGGCAAATGTTTTCACATATAAAATCTATACCCAAACATAAAAATAAGACGGTTATCGCTCTGAATGACCCGAATTGGCTTTCTCAACTCGGTTTTCACAACTTATCTTTACCAACAGCAACCTTTAAAACTTTGAAAAGGCAGTGGCTGATAATGCATGAAAAATGTTTCTGCACCCATGTCACCTCAGCACGAAAACAATAAAAAATGCATACAATGAGAGGTTGGTATGAATCAGTATAGTACAGAGCCACTTATCTAAGTGCTAGTCTTTACTGATGGTGACGCTAAAATCAGGGGCTCCTGAACGTTCAAACAGGTTTTGCTGTGGTGAGTTCTAACAAGTGGAAGGGGCTTTCTTCTCAGATTTTGTCAAGCCTGTATCTTCAAACATTCCTCGGTCCCCCAGTGATATTTGTAGCACAGGATGGGCTCAACTCACTGCTGCTTTAAATAAATAAATAAATAAATATTTTAAAAAAAAAAGAACAGATGCAAAACTTAAACAAATGGAAATATTTAGTAAATGACTACAATCGCTGCTTCTATTGCAGCATAAGGTGCAGCAGATCTGATTGTTACTATGTGTATTGAACTGTACTGTTACTGCCAAAAACATTACACAGGTTGTATATTTAACTGTTTTTTTATATTATATACTACACATAGTAAAATGTACAAGAAGGGTCCAGTCAGACCAGTCCAGACTTCATTTCACAGTAAAATAATGCTGGATCGAAGCATTTTCAAGCGACTGGCTTGAATCAATACTAATTGCTTCAGGTTGTTGCTGCCTGATCTATAACAATGTTAACTCCAGATGTATAGGCATTTTCTTTCAATTGATAATCTTTCTATTGCTAATGGAAGCTGGGTTTTCAAGCCTTTGGCTGCATGAAAATTATGTCTTTCAGAGACCAGTGGCTGGCCTTGGCCTAACACAGAAAAGTACTTAGCACAGCCCTGACAAGCCTCAGCTACAACCAAACATCACGTTGATTCATTGTACTGCATAGAAAGGACGCCTCTGACCATGCACCGTGGCCCAGTTCCATACAGTGAGCATGGTCTGATGGCCTGAACTCTTCCAGTTAACCCTAGTTAACATTTCCAGTTCCTGCCCTGCCAGCCATTAGCAGGGTCATGCCGCATGTGGCCCTTGTCCAGAGTGTGGAAGCGGTGGCTTCAATTGTTCATTTTTTTTTTCCTTTTTACACAGAGACCTAGTTCATTTAAAGTGTTTCAGACCTTAAGGGAAGATTTATGACTGGTGTCTCAAACCCAATTGACCTGCTCTCTCTGCCGTGTGGGCACAGGGGGCGTTGTTTAATTATGCATATTTCATGCAGATCTGCTCAGGCTGGCCGTGCTCCAAACCGTTACAATAGTCCAGCAATGCCTCTCACTGAGTGAAGAAGTGAGGTTACGTGGAACAAAAATTCCACATTAAAAAAAAAAAAAACTGCATTGAAAACGGAACAAAACTAAGCTAAGGAGGTTGCTTATTTGCTAGTTCTTGGATTCTTCTTTAAAGTTAGAGGAATGAAGAAATTCAGACGGTACAATAAACATGAATGGTTTAAAAAATTCAGCAAAATAAATGACAAATAAATGGGTTCGCTGTTGTTTTGGGGTCGTGCTGGTAAAAATGTGCCACATTATTAATATAACTGCTAAAACATGAAGGTTGATCAAATCCATACTATGTAACAACAGAACTGAATCTTTATATCTGGACCATACTGTTCACAACATTGGATCACCACCTAAATTCAGTTTATTAAAAAAATCCCTTTACATTGCTCGACTGACAATTCGCTTTATTTGAGAATATTTGAACAATGTGTTAATCTGGTGCCTTTTGATAGTTGTTCAGCTATATTGATTCATTCAACTATATTGATTTGTTCAACTATAGGCCGTTTGTAGTGTGATTGGGCAGCACAGTTTATGAGGGCATTTTAAAGTTCTAATTAGGCTCTAACAAGCCAGCAGCTGGTAATTAGCTGTTGGCTCGTTACTACTTTACTGGGCAATAACTAGGGTCACCGAACCATTTTCCATAGATTTTCTGGTGTATATTAATCTGCAAAAGAACTACATTTAAAACTGAATTAGTTTCTACTGACTGCTACCTATACTTCGAGACTGACGCACCGATTATTAAGACAAACGTTCATTCTGAAAGTCTTCAAGTTTTTCAAAATGTCTTATTCTTGTCTATTACTGCTTTATACATTAGTAATAAGAACCCACGTGTTTGACAGCACTAAATGAGTGCATTATAATTAAAACAAGCCTTTGAGCCGGAAATGATGAGAAATCAAAATGCTCGAGTAAATAGTTCAACCGAATTATTTCTCAACAATGTAGTGAAGCGCAGGCGGTTCATTAGTAGCCAACGCTCTCCTAAGATCCAATAAGGGCTTGGCGATTAGAATGCCGCTCTAGTTAAGCTTTAAAAAGCTGTGATTTTTGTTCGCTATTTTTAAGGCCCTTCTCTATAAAATGAGATGCCTAGTATTTAACATCTCTGCTCCGTAAATGCATTTGGATTTGTACTCATTTAACAAATGAACAGAAGCATTCTCATCGAGGCAGGAGGTCAACGACTCCTAATGCATTACTGTAAATAGGTTTAGCGCGCTGCATGTGGGTGGGGGAGGTCCAGGGCAACGACGAGAGCATCGGATAATCCGCAGCATTACTTCATGCCATTGTAGAATTCGTGCCACACAAAGACCGAGTCGATCTTTGTGTGCCGTTATTTATCTTTTCATTTCTCACCCGTCCTCCTCTCTGCTCTTTCCAGAAGAACTGCGTGCATGCTGAGAACGAGCACATGCCTTGTTAATCACATTGATTCTTTGAATTCCTGAAAGTTAAAAGTAAGTATCATCACTAAGGGAGGCAACAGAAGTAATCGATACTACTTCAAGGTGAGGAGAATTTTTCAGTGTGACACAATAAATACATTACGGCTTGCAAAATCAATTCAGCATATGAAAGAATCAAACCTGGTGTTTTATTTCAGCGTGTGTATTTTTTTGGCGACTGTGCAGTGTAAGGCAATGCAGTGTTTTGCATTTCGCTGCCGTGCTGATAAACGCACGTGGTTATGAAAAAGCAATAACGAATATGTATGGCATTTCATTACTGTTCACTGCAATGACTGCATTTCAGCTGGGAACAAGTTATAGTCCACGGAAGACGCGCAACTGCTCACTGAAAAACGAGGTAAAGGGGACGAATAAATAATGCAGAGAAACAGATGGACTACAGTCCGTAATTGTTAACTACAAAGTGCGCCCATATGGAAAGTCAATAAAATGGGCAGTGTAGGTACAAGGTAGGTGGACCGCATGAAAACCATACCAGGCTACCAAATGGTTGCACCAAAAGGGCTTCTGATGTTTGATTTCTGAGACCATTCATTGGGTTTCTCTAAAACCACTGGAAAATGAACCTTTTTTAATGAAATAATAGAATTTCTGAAGCAACTACAAAGAAAATTTCCCTTTAAACAGAGATGCAAGGCATCATCGACCCTTGACTTCTAAAGGTTTAACATGAGAGGTACCGCCATAGTAAGAGTTAAATACTTTTTCTTATAGTGCAACTTGCATCTTTTTCTTTCGGTTGCACCCGTTTAGGGGTCGCCAGAGCGGATCATCCGTTTCCACTTCTTCTGGTCCTCTGCATCTTCCTCCTTCCACCTGCATGTCCTCTCTCACCAAGTCCATAATCCTCCTCTTCTCCTCTTTCCTGGCAGCTCCATCTTCAACATCCTCCTCCCGATATAATCCTCGTCTCTCCTCTGGACACGTCCGAACCAACGCACTCTTGCTTCTCTAACTTTGCCCCCTAAATGTCTAACCTGAGCTGTCCCTCTAATATACTCATTTCTAATCCTGTCCATCCTCGTCACACCCAAAGAAAATCTCAGCATCTTTAACTCGGACACCTCCAGCTCCTGTCTGGAGGTGAACAATGTATCTGAGGAACTGCTCATAAACTGATCATCTGACCAGTTCAGGTCCACTGCTCTGTTGCCCATGATGACCAAACACTGATTTCAAGAAACTCTTTGAGACTGGTGTTGCCTTTGGACGGTGTGTGACTCCTTCTCTTTCTTTTCTGGCAAATAATGGTAAATTAGTACGGTAAATAAAATGTCATATTTCATGTTTTTTTCACAATAAACAATGAAACAGCAGCTGTATTGTCTGTATGTTATAAAAACAAGGCCAATTTCATGAAATACAAAATGATGGGGGAATCTACTTTTCTATGGAAACATACTCAAAACATTCATGGACAAGAGCATTGCTTATCACGATGGCTTAGAATTCTCTCAATTCATAATAATTCACTCTAAAATAAGAGAACTTTAGCCTAGTGTTTCATGGTGTGTCAATAATGGATCGCTTCCTCATATTTTATGCTGTCGCTTGTGATTTATTGATGATAAAGATATAACACCATCCCGACATAAAAACAGTGCCCATGCGGATAGGAACCTCATTTATTCTGTGAGGAAATCCAGATTTTTGTATCTGCTTAGTGCAATAAAAATGGAAATGGAAGTAAAAACAAAAGCAGACACAGAAATAGTGCTGTCAGTCACTTTAAATTAAGTATCATCTCACCGGTGAAAACAGTAGTGTCTCTCATTTTAGGCATGTTTTATGCACATTGTAGGGTTGCGTTCCACCTAAGTCAATACCACATGCTATGAATTTCTCACACACACAGAAACACACAGACGCAGCATCATCCCCGCTCTGGCCACCACACCCCTAAGCAACAGCCTGATCTCCCAGCAGCCCCTGCAGCAGTGCATCCGTTTTGGAAGGCCTGCTGGAGCTGCCTGACAGATTCATTTTACACCTCCTCTACCACGCACTGCAGGGAGGACTCTGCAATGCCTTATATAAGAGAGCATTTCTTGATGACCCCCTGTTCTATAGCAGGAAGGCACAGAGGAAGAATACAAACAGTTATCTGCAAACATCTGCAACGCTGAGCCAATAGATTAGAGTATAGAAAGGCTCTTCTGTTATATGTGTACAGAACACGAAAGTTAGCTTCTGCACCTTGAACTTCCACTCGCTGGCCAGTTTAACTGTTTCATTTTATTTCTAGTTTTATAATACATAAGGATACGAGTGGGATAAATCTGTATAAATAAGATCTTCTTCAAAAATGCTAATGCTTTGTATACGTTATTATAAATAGAACAGCAGTTCATGCCACCCTTATAATTATGGTTTAAGAGGGACAGTGACTGAACCTCTGAAAATCGAGCATCTCTGCTCTGTAAGAGTAGAGTAACAGGGGAGAAAGGTGTAGAGCAAAAGGGCAAAGCAGGTAAACTCATTCTAAAAAAAAATGTCCAGCAAAGGCCACTAATTAGGGCTTTTACTTCACGGGGCTCTCTCTCCCGCCAGACACCCCTGACACAGATTAGTTGTTTATGGACCGAGCACCTGGGCCATGAGGAAGCAATCACAACCTTAGTGACGAGAGTGTGAGTGAAGCCAAATGGGCCAAAAGGGGGGGAAGAAAAGAAAAGATGGAATGGGCCTGAATGCACGGGTGACATTTTGCGATTATTCTTTGTCCAGGGGTGCCCAAACATTTTCATGCAATTGCATCGTCTGGAAAGGAACTTTTCTTTGACATGGAGATGAATGGCTTGTTTTCGAACCAAGCCTGTATGCATCTTAAGTGTACCATGAATATTGAAATCTAAAAAAGAAACACACCAGTTATGAAGAAAATCACATCCCTCCATGTAGAACGAATGCGAACGACGCTTTAGAGGAAGTTCCTGTTACAGCATTGTATTTGAATGGCATGACTTTGCGTGCGCTTATTGGCGGTCTTCTGTCTTTTGGTGCATGACCACCACTGCAGGCGATGGCGCTCAGGTGGGAAAATGTTCTTGGGGTGTGTATGGACCTGCATGTGAGGCACGGTTGAGAAAGCAGGAGGCGAGAAGGGTTTTTTTATTTTTTTTTTTTTTAGCCGGTCTGGAAATGAGGTGCTGGATGCTTGACTGCGCTCTGTCTCTCTCTTTCTCTCCCTCTCCCTGTCTCTCTGTCAGGGGGGGATGCGTGTGGGTGACTTGTACATCAATATGACACCGCTCCTCAGGCGCCTCCGACAGAGGACAAGGCCCCTAGCCCACGAGCGCCTTGTGCCACGGCTCGTTATGCCAAACACCAAAGGGCAATAAACTCTGGCTGACAAGGTGCGAGTGACACTGGGAGGAAGAGGAAGAGGAAGAAAAAGAGAGCTGAGATTTTAGCTCCTGCATGCCTTGCTAAGTATTACACTGAAGCAAAATTCAACAGCTCAGCCGAAGATTAAATGCATACAATTTCCCAAAATTTGCCTGGACGGTTCTCTTTAATCTGACAAGGTTATCCACCCAGTAAACTGGTTTCCAGGGAGTGCTTCTCCAGATCAAATATCAGACTGGGGCTGCAAACCAGTGCCTAAATCCCTGCATATTTCAACAACTGCCTCAAACTACATCAAATGATAAAAATGACGCCATCATATCATATATTATAAATACTGGGGGATCTGGGGGCCTCGTCCCTAAGCACTGGGGCATCACTGACCCCTTGGGGTATCCATTGGTGCAAATTTCAATCGAAAGGTGAAACAACGTCACAGAGAAGAACGGGAGATTCTGCTGGAGTAACGAACCCGTGTTAGGACAGTAATGACTAAAGAAGCATCGATGAGCGAGAAGTAATGAAGTTAATGTTAATTACTTTTGTAACACTGCTTTTATTGTATTTCGTGGTTTAATTTTCTTGGAATTATATTAATACGCCATGAGTTTCAGTTCATTTTGCACAGAAGCAGCCAATAGAACTGTCCTTCGGAGGGCTATTATATGAGCTCCTTTCCTGATAATTGTTTGGAGAATTCATGGTACTTCTGCTTTTCATCAGGATGGCTTTTTTTTTATTTTATATATATATATATATATATATATATATATATATATACACACACACACACACACACACACACACACTACTAGTCATTGTGAACCACAATGAAATTAGACCTCTGCTTTTCACCAATACACACCGTGCAGCAGGGGGCAGCTATTTAAAGCGCCCGGGGAGCAATGATGGGGACGGTAACTTTCTCAAGGGTACCTCGGGGCAACCTACTGGTCTGGGATTTGAACCCACAACCCTCCACTCCCTGACCACTATCCACCGCTGTCCCACCGGATTATTAAGCAAGTATTCCAGATAACCTCATAACCTGACACTGTTGGAAGTGTGTGTGTTTCAGACCCAGTTTACAGGCTATAAGGTCACAATAAGCATTATAAGCTACATCAGCCAGTGCATCCAGAAGCAAACATCTTTCTTGATGAACTCTTTGCTCTTTTATTTCAGAAGCTTCGGAGAATTATTCAGCGCATGCTTTAAAGCTAGCACGTGAGCCTTGCAGCGATATGAAATGAACTGTGGCTCTGCTAATGGGTCTGTGGAGTTTAGACAGTTAAACCTGCCTGCTTCAGGGATTTTTTTTTTTTTTTACCCTCCGTTCCAGCAGGCGGTTGTTAGCCGAGGCATTAATTCCGAGAGGGCCCTCTTCCCTGTGATTCTGTTGACAGGCAGCTGGATATAACAAGGTCAGCTCTTCTCCTGGTCCTGCCATGCTTTTTTTCACAAGACCTGCACAGCCGCGTACTAAAGAGGATCTGGGCCAGGGACGGCTCGGCTCGGCTGATTAGTTCAATGGAAACGAAGAGAAAAAACAGGGACCAATCGCGAACGCAAACGCAAACGCGCACCTTCAAATCCCACCAACTGGGGTTAGGGTTAGAGCATAATATATATATATAGCATATACATGTATATATAGAGTGTATATTCATCTCAAGCCTATTGATTCGCTCGCGGGCTCCCGGAGCCTCGCTTAAATGAGATGTTTCTGAGGCATCTTTTGTAGCACTATTGCATCATGCTTATTTCATGCATTCTTTCATTACCAGCTTGTTCAGCGGGAGGAAAAAAGCATCAAGGATAACAAGCGAATACACTGACTGCGCTACGTTTCATATCTCAAACAGATAACTCATAGCTGATGCCTCAGCTTGCCATTAGCCAGACCCGGCTTTCAAATTCTACTGCCGGGCTCAAATTTTATGACCTTAAGGCTGCAGAAAAACCTCTAATGCTACAGCTCTTACAAAAGGTATTTTTAACCCTTTGCATTTACCTCATTACAAACCCTCTACTTTGTAGTAAATAACCATTTCATATGGTCCAGGCTAACGTTAACACACTGTAGACCATCTGTTATGCTGTGAATTTTGTCAGCAGCACTCTAATCCATTTATTGTTGATCGTTTTCTGACTGCTCACAGGCAGAAAGGTGCAAAAGGTGGGCTACTCATCCGGCACAGAGAACCTAGAAGAGAAGTGTTTTTATTAAAGCATGTCTATAAACTATCATAGATATGATGCTGAAACACTGATCAAATTTCGCTACTATGCTGAGCTTGTTACCGATAATAAAATACATTTTTTGTCGACTAGAAGGTGGCTAGGCAGCTACCTTTACCAGCCTGGGACACTTCGTCTCATGCATTTATAGCGCTTTTGAGACTTTTGTGAAAAGAAAAAAATTAATAAATAATAAAGATGCTCCTCTTTAGGCCAAATGTCTTCAAGTCACCTCATCACCAGCAGCAGGACCAGCAATGTAACAGCACCGCTCTGGGGAAGACTCTAGTCAGTGTCCTGAGGGGTGTTTTGCCACTTGCAGACAATAAAGAACCAAAAACTTAACAGAATCCTTCCAGGTTGGATCTTTGGGGCTGCCATGAAGAAGCGCGGAGGATTCAGAAATGCAAAGTAACACAGTGAGCTCACCAAACTCTGAGCCCAAACCAAACGTGATTTTTGTGAAAAAGGAACATTAGGTTCCGAACTGCGCCATACTATGTATTACTTGTACACATTAACTCAGGCTGACCACTGAGGGCTCTGCAGTTCAAGCACATTCGACAAATATGCGTCACGCTGATGACAGAAGCTCTTCTAGCCAGTGGCAGAGCACAAAGGCTCTTAGACAAGCAACACGCAGAGAACAAACGCAGCCGAGGCTTAAAGAAAACATGGTGATTTGGCGAGAATGTTCACGCCTGTTTTGTTTTCGCAAAATGAGAAGAAAACTAAGATTCTGTTTCTTATTGCTAAGATGTATTATATAAAAAGGGTGACAGTGACAGGCAGAGTCACATCCTTCGGTGACACCTCACGGCTGCCTTTATTTTTGTGCTATTACCTGCTTGTTACTGATTTGAAGTTTCGATGATTCATAATGAATAATCATGCAGTTGATGCTGTATGAAGGGTAGGTTCATTTGTGAAGTGGCACGGAATTGCATCTACACGGTGTATAATCAGGTCTCTTTTTCCACATTTTTCCAGTTTATTTGATGTAAAAACAACAAAAATGGTAAAGCTTAGCAGTAACTTAGAGAAATAAAAGATGTTCAGCTTCTTTATTAAACCATGAGCAACAAGCAAAATAAGATGTGTGTTTTTTTGTTGCTGTTGAAGTGAAAGTGACTATTCCCGTCATTGTGAGGTCACAGCTCAGCGCACAGAGAAGCACAACGAAATTGGACCTCTGCATTTAACCCATGCAAACATCGTGCAGCAGGGGTCAGCTATGAAAGATGAAAGCACCCGGGGAGCAGTAACAGGGACGGTACCTTGCTCAAGGGTACCTCAAGGCAACCTACTGGTAAGGGGTTTGAACCCACAATCTTCCGATCCTGTGACCGACTCCCGAACCACTAGGCCCCCGCTGTTGTTCAAAATGAAACTGCTGTTCAGCAGGGATGTGTTTAGAAAGGGGGGCCATGCTTTTGATATCAATGTCAGGTTATTGAACAGGGCCGTGCGTGACAACGATGGATTTACTGACGGTTTTTTGTGCTGACCAGGGGTTTGGTTTGGTCATTCTTCAGTTTTGACCACATATTTTGTATGGTGGCATTTACAGCCACTTTTTTGTGGAGAGGAGGCAGAGACACGAATTATGTTTAGGGATGTAATGGTCTTGTTTTAAATTCACTGTTGCGCAGCAGTTTTATTTTAGATTTACCCAACAGTCAGGCAGGTTAATAGGAGGGATGCTTTTTCTTCCGCTTACCAGCAAGGCGCAGAATCCCCCCATTTCCGTCTTAATTCACCCTCTGCGCTATTCTTAACGCTCTAGAATCGTGGCTTATTCTTCAGCTATTCATGTAAAGAATACTATGGATACTTCCATAGCAACCGGAGCAACAGGTCAGGTATGTAGATGTGAGAAAGAGAAAGAGGAAGGAGAGTCTGCTGAGAGGTCCGAGTTCAAGAGTTAAAATGCACTTGACTGACCTCGTGACAGCATCATTATAAATTAGATCCTGCAAGAGGGTTCTAACAGTTTCATCTTGTACCCAGTGCACCTGTTCCCTCAAGAGAGATGATGTAACTCCAGCAGAGTGCTTGCTGAAGACACTCTCAGACCAAAGACACAGCTGTCTCTCCATCCGACAGCCCAGCGCAGGATTCAAGGCTGGACTCCTCGTCCAGCTCCAAAACACTGCAGATAATCAGAGCAAAGAAATCTGATCTAATTCCCACGATTTTTCAGCCTTACTCCAAGATTAGTTAAGCTACCAGATATTTTTTTGATATACTAATTAGAGAGGACACGTCGCCACAAGTGTCTTTTCAATCCGCACAATATTTACAAATCTTTTTCTTGGTCTACAACCAAGTGCAACCTTCCAATGTCACAACTGAGGTACAAAAGAACAGATGCCAGGTATTAAAAGAGGCTATCACTCGTTTTCTAACAGCTGCAGAGCGCTGATCTACACACAGATCCACATATCCATTGTTTTCGTTTGTTTTTTAATGCATCGGTTGTACATTTACTGATATCGGGGACGTTGCTGAGACAGTTTTCTAGTTGCCACTTTGTTGCCCCCGATATACAGAACTTAGTGATCATCTTCGGTCATTTCAATTGTGTATTTTCTAGATATAAACACCTATTTAGTACCTACGTTGCAACAACAGCACTATTTTCTTCAGAGTAATCAATTCGGGTCACTCGTTCTGAGAACTGTTTCTATGACAACTGAACGCACAGGATGACAGTGGTGCACATCCCACAGAAACAGCAGGGTTTTTTTCCACACTTTCTGCAGACCTGTCATTAGTGCTCCAGGTCTTAGAACGCTGCTCTACACTTAACACCACAAAGTGGTCAGAAAAATATATACACATTTATATAAAGAGTGCTTTTAAAAGATAAAAGAAAGGTGACGTTTTAATGTCGGGGGCTAATAAGCGTGTGATGACCGTGAAGCTGTGTGGCAGATCATGTGTAAAATATAGTCAAGTAAAAAGAAAGGCCACAGAACACGCCATTTTATCTGTAACAACAGTGTTTAAGAGGGAGAGCGGGAGGGACAGAGAGGGAGGGAGGGAGAGAGGGAGGGAGGAAGAAAGAAAAAAGATAGAAAGAAAGAAAGAGAGAGACAGAAAGAAGGAAAGAGAGAAAAAGAAAGAAAGAAAGGTGGAGGGGGAGAGGAGTTAGGAAGAGAGAAGAGAAAGTTGGAGAACAGAGAGAAAGATGGAGAAAAGGGAGAGAGAGAGAGAGAGAGAAGGTGAGAGCAAGAAAGATAGATCGAGAGAGAGAGCAGAGATAGAGAGAGAGCGAGAGCGAGTGAGAGCGAGCGAGAGTGCAAGAGAAAGAGGGTGAGAGAGTGAAATCAAGAGAAAGAAAGCGCGAGAGTGAGAGCGAGAGCGAGAGCAAGAGAGAGCGTGAGAGAGCGAGAGCGAGAGCGAGAGCAAGAGAGAGAGAGAGAGAGAGCAAGAGTGAAAGAGCAAGAGAGAGAGCAAGAGTGAAAGAGCAAGAGAGAGAGAGTGAGCGCGAGAGAGAGAGTGAGCGCGAGAGAGAGAAAGCGTGAGAGCAAGAGAGAGAGAACGAGAGCGAGAGAGAGAGAGAGTTAGAGAGCGAGAGAGCAAGAGCAAAAGAGAGCGAGAGAGAGAGAGAGAGAGAGAGAGAGAGAGCGCGCGCGAGAGCAAGAGAGAGAGAGAGAGAGAGAACGAGAGTGAGAGAGCAATAGAAAAGCGCAAGAGCTGTAATTTAAGCAGTGGGAAGTTTAGGTGCTGGCCAGTCTCAGACCGAGATAATATATTTACATACAGAATGAAATGTAGGCCAAAGCGAAACAGCCCAATCCATTCAACTGTAGGTTCACTAAAACAGGCCCAGCAATACTTCACATCAATATTAAACATTCTGAACGCAAGAGCGCAAAAACAATAGGCAGCCTGATGCCACTCTCGTTTATCGGGGCCAGTGGGTCTACAGAACTGCTACAGACCAGTGTGATGAAATGTACTGGATTCGAGCTGCTCACCGCTTCTATCAAACCTTCACAGACGTGCTTTAAATGAAACGCTGGCAGAATTCAGTGTTCTAGTCCTTTAAATATCTCTGGAAACTTCACTGTCTATACACAAGAAGTTGCACAATCTTTGCTGGAGCTACTTCAGCCTCTTAGAAAATAAATTCCAGGTATCCCATATAAATGTGCGAAAGTGTGCATTAACGCAAAATGGGGATCTTCTTTCAAGATTCCAAAATTAAACGACTGTTTGATTTGTTTGACACGCTGCATCATCATCTACTTTCAGCTGCTCCCGTTTAGGAGTCGGATCATCCGTTTCCATTTCATCCTCTCCTCTCCTCTGCTCTGCACTGGGGCAGCAGGAGTCGGTTCGGGAGTCGGCCACAGGATCGGAAGACTGTTCAAACCCCTTACCGGTAGGTTGCCCTGAAGTACCGTTGAGTAAGGTACCGTCCCCATCACTGCTCCCGGGCGCTTTCATAGCTGCCGCCTGCTGCATTGTGTTTGCATGGGTTAAATGCAGAGGTCCAATTTTGTTGTGGTTCACTGTGTGCTGTGCTGTGACCTCGCAATGACAAGAATGGTCACTTTCACTTTCATCTTCCTCCTTCATCCTGACCACCTGCGTGTCCTCTCTCACCATGTCCATAAACCTCCTCTTTGCCCTTCTTCTTCTCTTCTTCCTCCATCTTCCAGATCCTTCTCCCGATATAACCCTCGTCTCTCCCCTGGACACGTCCAAGCCAATGCAATCTCGCTTCTGTAACTGTGTCCAACTCCGCTGCTACTGAATAAATCTGTTATTTCACCTCGCTCAAGCTCATGTGTGGTTGCAGAACCATGTTTCAACATCATGTGTGAAACCTCCCCCATGAATCCTGCTGTTCCCTGACACAAAGCTTACATTGCCCTTAATGATCAGTTTAGAAGTTTCTACACACTTTTGGACACATTGCATGAGACTGACCTAAAGCTTTGCAAACAGAGTTTTCTCGCCCCATTAACCAGTCTTGCTTCTTTGGCACTGAATAAAAGTGCAAGCGCTCATAAACAGTGATTGATTGCCTAATTGTTGCCCTAATCTCTGCCAAATTGCTGCAGTTTTTCGGAAACTTGGCAGAGGGTCGTGAGGCGTTGAGCGAACGCCTTTGTATGAGGGGTCGTTCACATTTCCATCGGGGTGGAAACCCCAGGCAGGCTGTGCTTAGGGGATATTAATTCCCCCCCGGAGTTCCCATTAATGAGCCACTTCATTAATGACCCAATTCCCCACCTTGAGGTCTTTCAGGACCTCGGAGTCTCACTCCGCCACTCTCGACTCCATATGTTCCAAAACACAAACACTGGCCTGCAGCTCTGTGAAAACAAAGCACCCACACAGAGGAAACAGCCGAGCTCTGCTAGCCGTCGCTCGAAGACTGACTGACTTCTTTTTCTCCTTTAGAAGAGGTCAGAAAGTTGTTTTTTTTAAGAAGACTAAACACATCAACAGCGAATGTATGCCAATGTATGCTTCAATAAAACATCTATTCGGTAAAACTACTGTCACTTTCTGAACGTTTCAGGAACACGAGGGTTTGTTGTGATGTTGACGATGTGTCTCTGACAACACAGTCTCTTACCTTTGGGAACGCTTGTGCTGGTGTAATTAATTCTACTGATGTGGAACTAATGCACACATCAGAATCAAGTTATTGTAAAAGTAAACGCTAAAGTCTAGCTTGTGAGACAAGAAACGATCATAAGAAGTGTTTTAATTAAGCTACCCTTAGCAAAAAAATAAAAATAAAATAGAAAAACAGAGGTAGTGCTCGTTCACGTTCTAATTTCTTTGGACTTTTTTTTTGTATTATAACCAGTAACAAGGCAGACAAGGCAGACGAACAAGAAGGATGGTATTAATTGTATCCCGTCCAGACTAACAATGCACTGTCAGGGAGAAAGGACACAACCGTGCTCAAAATCAAAACACCAGGAAAGGAGAAAGCAGAAAAGTAGATCATCTAGGGGTCCCTGAGGAACCAGAGGAACCAGACAGAAGATCTCCACATCATGTTAAAGATGTGAGAAAAACAGACACCAAGGCTCCCATATACAGAAAAAACAAAGACAGACAACCCCATACAGCCAGTTTAACAACAAGAGAGCAGAGCTTGAGTAACCAGTTAAAAACACCTTGGGAGGAGAAAAGAATATGAAGTGAAAGTGACTAACTGCCATTGTGAAACACAGCGCACATTGAACCGCACATTCAGACAGCTTACTTTAATAAATAAATAAATAAATAACAAAGACAAATATGCTGAGCACTTCATATTGGGAAAACGTTACAGCTTTAGCAGTGTTTCACCGACAAAGAAGGAGCATCCCTGACCCGGGAAGCCAGTGAGCTTCGTTCCCTTCTCATCGACTGCAGCTAGCATCAAAAAGGCTGATTAACATTCATGCACATGGCAGAGCAGTGGGCTTGCTTCTCTTGCCGCTTGCTGGATTTCTTCATTAACACATGAGTAAAAGTGCTTGGACCCCTGGCGCACACCAATCTGAGTGTAAAGCGCTCTAATCTCCCTCCTGTTGAAAGGCCTTGCGTGTCTTGCAGATAAGAAGGCTCAAGGCCTGCCAGTCAAAGGCGTCAAATCAATCATGCACCCGCATGATGTAAAGAGCCGCCTATGTAGCCGTTGCTACAAGCAGTGAGGGAAATATCTGGCGAGAACCTTTCATCAAGCTGATTGGCTGGCAAGACTCATGACAGAGCTACAAAAACAGTAATATTGAGCTTAAGATCACTGCTGTTTATGGGCAGCCATATACAGAGATGGGGACGGTACCTTGCTCAAGGGTACCTCAGGGCAAGCTACTGGTCTGGGAGTCGAACCCACAACCTTCCAAACCTGGTGTTCGAGCTGATTGGCTGACAAACCGCACCCCTTCTTTGCAGATGGAGACTCTTTGGACGACTGTAATTATACATTTGCCATCATCATCACCATCACTCACCATGTTGCAGGAGCAACAGGCTGTGAATTAACTGCTGCAAGTGTTTAAATGGTTGTGATATATAAGCACAATTAGCTATTTTTGCTGATTTATTTATTTATTTTTTTTACCTGAATGGACTGGTGAACGAAACTTCTAAATTGTCTAAATCAAACCCTAATTTTAAAAAGTCATTGGTTTTTCTTTCGACATGGGCCTTTTAATGCACTCATCTGTTCAAACAAGACAATGATGAGCTGAATTTATCTCCTTCTTGCTTACAGCTTCATACTTCACCTTTTATCTGATACGAGACGAAAGAGGGACTTTAAAAGGTGGCTGAAGAGGGACGAGCTATTTAGAGCTACTCTGGGTAAATTATTCAGTGGTCTCATAACTCACAGGACTGTCCTGTTCCAGCCCAGCACTTGTGCTTGTTAATCAGAGAAATATTATTGCACTTCGGTGCCAATTAAATGGCACGACCTCTACACGTTACTTAGACTTAATTGGAACATTAGGAGGTTGCCGCTGAAATGTGTGTGACCAGCATATGAGGCTGGACAACCAGCATAAGATTTCATGAATCCACCCCCCCCCCCCCCCCCACTCCCCCGTTTTATTCCCGTCTGATCTGATTCTCCTTGGAGAGGCCTGAGTCACACTGCAGGATCTAAGAGCACTTCAAAGAAGTGACACCATTTGCAGGACTCCAAACAGGAGAGACTAAACCCCTCAACAAAAACCCTGTGACCACCATGTGGAAGTGCTACTGATGATGGGCACTTTTCAAAAGAGGCTGCAATCTGGCAAGACTCAAGACACGCAGCTGAAAAAATAGTGATCCGGATCACTGCTGTTTATGGGCAGCCATATACAGTGATGGGGACGGTACCTTGCTCAAGGGTACCTCAGGGCAACCTTTTGGTCTGGGATTCGAACCCACACCCTTTCAAACCTTTTGCCTAGAGTCTAAACACTAAAAGCAGTGGTATGGATAATGTACCTTCATCCTCCCAGTAAAGCATCAGTAAAGCATCACAAATCAATCTAGTTGGTGAGAACTGGAATGAAAAAAAGTGAGCAAATAGACTCCAAAATTAAAATGTTCTCACCCCAAATGCAGCCAGCTGAGAAGAGAGCATCATAGAGTCCCTCCAAAGCAAGTCTGTTTCACATTATTGAACAGTTTATTGGAAGTATATGATGACTTTGATCTTACATTGTAACAAAAATCAAGTTGCCCCACTGGCACGCCATTATGGTGATATTCCCCGATGGACTCCACTGAGGGTGGGAGCTGTGGAGCAGTCCCTAAAAACTGATAATGATGAAATATGATCTGCAATATTTTCTTTCAAATAAGCGTCTGAAATGTAGAAAATAAAAAATACAATTATGAATAACAACAAAGTGTCTGAAAACAAATAGCCACTCAGCACCTCTCTTTTTAAGAGAGATTTCAGTGAAGCATGTTTAGTTGCAGTCTGCACTTCTTGTACTACACATGTGAACCTCCTCCCGTCCCTCGAATACCTATTAAGCTGATGTATTATTCATGCTGAGATTATTACTTTGCTGGTTCACTTCCCGTAATTGTTCTGACATCTCTCTTTCTGTAATCCGGAGCTACCAGAAATGTAAAAAGCACGCAAAACATCATGAATAATCTACAATATGCACCGTCACCTCAAATGTGGTTGCGTTCCTGCTTTTTGCAGCGCTCTCTCTTGCGGATTTTCTAGTGCAGGCAGCCCGAAGCCTCTGCCTGAAGCAAGTTTTACACGAACGCTCCGCTCAGGATGCGCCATTCAACCCCTGACCCGGAAGAAGACAACATACAGATCACAGTCCAGACGGTTTCGTCAAAGGTGTCGTAGTTGAGCGCATTCTATTAGCAAAACGTGCATTTTCGCAGCCATAGCACTCTCAGCTTTGTGCCCTTTTAGTGCCCAAAGAATGCCAACTGCATCCAGTCTCATGACTCTGATTGGTGACTCAGGCCTCAAATGTGGAGGCTTGATTGACATTGATATTGAAAAATATAGTAAAATCCAATTTGCATCTTAACAAGCCCGCTAACACCAGACTCTCATACTGGTACTGGATTATTCCTCCTGCCGGTCTGTGTGTGCTGCTCAGTGATATCTGCCTCTGTTGGGTCAGCAGGTATTTTCTCGGCCACACATAGCTCGAGACTCCCTTGAACACACACATGGGAGGGGGGGAGGGGGGGGGGTCTCAGCGGTGCACCGCGTTTGTTAGCTGAGCTGGTAGATAGTGCTCTTTGCGCTAAAGGTCTTTATACAGAGCCAAGCAGTTGGGGGACTATCTCGCTGTCTCAGCCCCAGAGAGAGGACTCTGCCCTAGATAAACAGCTCCAACTCCTCGGGAGGCGAGAAAGGCCTTCCTCCATCCATTCACGAAGCGCTAACAAAAACTCTTCCACGACTGGTGAGAGGATGAGTGCGGAGATAGTTATGCCCTACATCTCAATTAAGGCACTAGTTACTGTATACTAACCCTATGGACTAGTCTTCTCCAGTCTGGGAGTCACACAATATGAAACCGTCTTCTCAAGATACGCCAGATGATTGAATCAAGCCTAGGAGTAAATTACAAACCGCAGAAAGCCGCCACTAAATGAAGATCCTGATCTATATATGCATATAACACATCATAAACATGTGCACTAAAAGACCAACTTCATAACATATTTCCTATTCCCAGGGCAAACGGTGGCCTAGGCTATAGGGACGAGGCCCCAGGATCGAGTGAGTTTCAATCCTGAGGTTGCCCTGAGGTACCGTCCCCATTACTGCTCCTAAGGTGCTTTAAATCGCTGCCCCCTGCTGCACACTGTGTGTGGGTGAAAAGCAGAGAATTTTTTTTTTGCGTATCAGTGCATGCTGTGTTTCACAATCAGTCACTTTCACTTTCTCTATTCCATTACGTCTGACAGCTTGCATCTACTAATTGCTCTCAAGTTTCAGACTGACACAATATCATTGGATGGCACATCTTCTCTCGAGGAGAACACTGACTGCCACTTCTGTTACGCCAGCTAAGAGACACCCATGCTGGCCAGCACTGAGTTGAGACTGACTGGGGGGGGGGCAATCCTACCCACCCCAAGAGACCGCAGCTTTGACTCCCAGCTACGGATGGTTTCAGCACCACTGAGGATTGAACCCACGACCTCCTGATGAAAGGCCAATGCTGCGACAGGGTTCTTTCCACAGCGCCACAGAATCTTCATTTTCGTCCCCCTGAGGAACCGTTCAGTAAATGTTTTTTTGGAAAACTATTTTTGCAAATGAAACACTGGAAAAAGAACCGTTTTAAGAAGAAATCTTCACTTCATGATTAGTGTTCTTTGAAGCCCATTGACAGAGATTCTGATGTGCCTAGTTAGACAGCAAAGAGACCTTTGATTAAAATATAAAAGAACCAGACCAGAGTTTGGCATGACAAGTAGTAGCATAAAATGGAGCTGCAATGTAACCACATTCGAAAGTGGTGTGCCAGCAAACATGCAATGAATTTGCTTACTAGCTTTTGAATGCTTAAAACAATACGAGCGAATCATTCCTTAAGGTGTGGTGCTGTGACTGACACATGATTTCACCCCAAACGCTACACTCAGATCTGGTCCAGATCACGGGGCTTTTGTGGAATGAGCTTGGACTGGACTAGTCTTAGAATATCTTGCAATGACACAAAAGCTGTTTTTAGGTTAAACTTGCTCTCAATCTCTAAACTTAACATGAGTCCTGAAAACTAGTCCATTGAGTTTCAGGCCACAGGGATTTGGCCGCAATTATTCGAAACGCATAATTCAAGCAAGTAATTACAGTGCACGATTCAAAAAAACATACTTAGGCATTATTCTTCCCAAGCACATGAGTAATTGTTTGGCTAATTTGTTTCCCGGAGCCAATATATTTTGTTGAAAAATGTAAATGATGCTCGCTTTCTTCTGGGAGGATCCTCTGATGATGTTTGTTGTTCTCCAAAGAGGCATTTTTATTCAGCTCAGAAGCTCTGCATGTATTAGTCATGTGCTAGCATCTTCATGCAAAGCACATAGCCTGAATGCTGTCCTCAAAGAATTTCAGAATTGTGCACTGAACAACAGGCCTGAAGCCATGACGTTAGTTAGCGCAGCCCCAAGGGAAATGCCTTTCACAACGGTGGCATCACACTCACTAACAAGCAAAAAACGTCGAGCGTGGAACTTCCACAGCTATGTTCTCAAACCTTGGCAGTGCTGGATCGAATGCACCATAAAATTACCCAACAGAATCAGCAAAGTAATTTTTCATGCATCTAAGAGATGAGACAAAGTGAGAAGCCAAGGCTTTTGTTGCGTTAACCGATGGGGGAGCAACATATATTTGGTCAGATCTTTCACAGCATCAGCATCAAAATGAACCTGAGATCTTCTAGTTCTGAAATCTGCTCCGCAAACCAATGTATTCATAACATTAACATCTGTAAACCCGAACCTCAGAACCCGTGGACACCGCATCACCCACAGACCTCTCTCCAGCTTCCCTTAGAACTTCCATACTTGCTCTAGTCCTAAATTCTTTATACTATAAATATTTTATGTTTGGGAATATGTAGGCATCAGTGCCTACGCTGCCGCAATTTCTAACGGTAAGCTCACATTTATCAGTCCAGACGCATGAGTCAAGCCTTGCACTTTTAGTCTGCTAGCATCATGTGGCAAATGATGTTAAGGTGTTGGCGAAAAGGGATATATTTGAAGCTGCCATAAAAAACAAGGAGTAACGTGTAACATGGCGGCAAGTGGAGGTCAAAGTCCTGAAAACAGAAACAGTCGTCAAAAACTGTTCGTGTTAACTTCTCTGGGAAAGAGTTTGGGGTAGTTGTGCTGAGGAGTATTTTGACGAAATGTGTATTAGGTTCTATTTTTGGTAATATAAACCACTTTCCCTGCAGTAAGCAACTAGGCAGACTGCTTCCAATTTCTCAGCCCAAGGAGGGCTAGAGCAGCACTTTCATGGGACATCTGGAGGGATGCAAGAGAAATGAGACAAGGCAGTCAAGTAGTCAAGTTCACACAAACACACACACACACACACACACACTCCAGTACCTAAACCAAGAGTTTTCAATGGTAGAATTAAGGAGCGACTGCCTAGAATTGTCTCGCACGGCACCTTATTTTCTCCACTCTAGCCCTGCTGATTCTTCTCATGACGGACCTGATAATTAGCTGATCAGTCCATTCGAGTGTACTGGAGCAGAAAAAACACTAAACGGTGTGGAGCATTAGAGCTGAGAAAAGCCTTGTCTTAACCAATTCTACCACATGAAGTTGTGGATCCCAGGTCTATTGCGCTGGTGTTGTATTGCTGTCTAGTCAATCCTGATCAATAAAACCGGAGGGCTGGAAAACAGCAGAGCCTTAACATGCTTTTTTTTATTACTGGACCGATATCTGTATTGTTCTTTTTCGGAGGAAAGAAAATGGTTCCTCAAGGCATGGAGAACTTTTCCGCCTTTACACTCCAAAATGCACTTTCCGGGTGTGATACTTGATAAAAAAAAAAAAAAAAAGTGGTTTTTACAACTCGTAAAACTTTAAAAATAATTATAAATGGAGGCTTATGTCTAATGTCAAAAAAAATGAAAGCCATCATAAAGGACGTGTCCCGATTCAGGGTCCGCATCCTTTGCAAGCTTCGTTTGAAGGTCAACTGCGTCACGCAACCGGGACTGGACAGTACAATTTCAAAGGCTCTTACAAACGCGGCCGAGAATTGTAGCCTTGGTTTCCATGGAAACAGAGGATCCAATGGGTTTATTCTTCCCAGCCTACCACATCCCAAGATTCTTTGCGTGGCAGTGATGGTTGTTTTCATTCAGTTAAATATAAATTCTTAATTTGTCAGCTTAGAAGGCGTTTTGAGTTAGTTTGTTAATAACATTCAAGGCACTAGCTGTACCTTGTTGCCAAGCAACAGCAGCGATTGTTCATCCGTTGCCCGGATCTCGACCCTTCATTTTGTGGCCTAGTCGGCCCTTCGCAGACTGAAGGTCACACTTAGGTCCTCTGAAGGACGCAGCCCCTGAATCTGGACACAGCTGCAGAGTTCTAGCTTTATAGTACTGTATAGAGTTATGAATTCAAATAATGCACCTCTCAATTACTGCTGCTCACAAGCTTGTTTTAAAGAGAGAGAGAGAGAGAGAGGGAGAGAGTCAGAGATCAATATCCAAAGCATCATTTAACATATCAAACTAATTAGTCCATGCATGGTGCTGCTTATATTACAGGTAGCCTTGGATTGCTTTTAAAACAATCGAAGTGAATGAATAAGTCAAACAAAGCTCTACGGTTCCAGGAAGCTGCTGCCGTCCAAGGATAACCTGACTATGGACGTACAGTATTTCCTGGGCCTGAACTAAATCTGCAGGTTCAAGCATCCAACACCAGTTTTAGATCTGCACCTTGTGGACATGGTGTGGTTTTTGGCTTGTACTTTATCCGCGGCGAAGTGAAAGTGACTGTCACATGAAGTGAAGTGAAACACAGCACTGTACAAAGTGAACCATAACAAAATGCATTCTCTGCTTTTCACCCATACACACCGTACCACAGGGGCCAGCTATTTAAAGCGCCCGGGGAGCAGTTATGATGTCAGTACCTTGCTCAAGGGTACCTCAGGACAACCTACAGGTCTGGGATTTTAAGCTACAACCTTCCGATCCTGAGGCCCACTGCCGGTTCCTAAGGATGCATGGTTAATGAACTTTAGTCTAGGACTAGAAATCCAAATTGCATCTTTTTAGGATGCAATAAAATGCAACTTTGCAGTAGAAGGTAAACGTGTCTACTGGTGGCTAACATCCATGTTAACCACAACAACAGTGGTGAAATGAACAGGGAGAAATGAATATATAATCCCAGAAGCGATTCAGGGTAAACATCGCCTAGTGCGCAGCATTCCCAAGATATTAAGCTTGCCTAGGGTAAGGGTTAGGGTTAGGGTTGGGCAGCTTCCCATTCTTCCCTCTAACTTGCGTGCAATCCGGCTAGTCTTTAAGCAGAAAAAGGCCTGGCTGTCGTCATCCACCATACAGCGCCTCTAAACCCCGAATTTTAATATGTGCTTTTTGTCACTGGTGTCTGCAGGAGTGTGATTCTAGTTTAAATATGACTGCTCCAGTTTCTTAAACAGAACTTTACTGATGAATATCATTTAAAACATTGGCAAGCAATAGGACTGACTCTTTATGTTTAACCTTGAGGCTGAGCCTCCGGGAGTTAATAAAAGAATGAAACATAGGCGCCTTTCGTCTGAGTAGCCTAGTGAAGCTTACCTTACAGAATTATAGCCTCTTAAACAAGCTGCCCGGGGAGGAGGGGTGACACACTTCCAGACTCTACACATTTCATTCCAACTGTCATATCCATGAAGACCAAGAGACACATAGTGCACTAAGGTCTGTTTTCCCCATAACAAATCTGCTGGATTGGTGTGTGTATATGTATGTATGTCCACATCAGTCACGTCAGACACTGAGCTTTCTGTGCGCTACTATGTCTTCTTTTACTATATAAAAGAAGCTCCATACTGTCCTTATTGTTGGATTGGATGATATGAACTCAGTTCGCAGTGTTATGAAAAGACAACAAGGTAGCCAATCGGAACAGGTCTTTCTGGTACATTAACCCACCACAAAGACGACCCATAAAATACAAAAATGCTGGATATGGGTTTGTGGTTTGGGTAAATGTGATTTTATTTTTGCATATAGGTGGCAGGGCAATGTCTATATATTAATAAGAGTACATAGTAGTTTAGCAATACAAAGACCCCTAATGTCTCATGAAGCCTCAAGAAAAATATGATAATTACAACACAAAATGGGATTAGCCTTAATGTTTATTTCAATGCATCAACAGTTCAGAGTAACTGCAAGTATGGAAGAGAGGTGACGAAGAGAGTGCAGGCAGGTTGGAATGGGTGGAGAAGAGTAAATGGAGTGATTTGTGACAGACAAAAGGGAAGGTTTACAGGACAGTAGTGAGACCAGCTATGTTGTACAGGTTAGAAACGTTGGCACTGATGAAAAGGCAGGAGGCGGAGCTGCAGGTGTCAGAGTTAAAGATGCTGAGATTTTCGTTGGGTGTGACGAGGATGGACAGGATTAGGAATGAGTATATTAGAGGGACAGCTCAGGTTTGATGTTTTGGAGACAAAGTTAGAGAAGCAAGGTTGCGTTGGTTTGGTTTGGTCTGGTCTGGTCTAGAGGAGAGACAAGGATCATATTGGGAGGAGGATGTTGAAGATGGAGCTGCCAGGAAAGAGAAGAGGAAGACCAAAGAGGAGGTTTATGGATGTAGTGAGAGAGGACATGCAGGTGGTGGGTTTGAAGGAGGAAGATGCAGAGGACTGGAAGAAATGGAGATGGATGATCCACTTTGGCGACCTAAACAGGAGCAGCTGAAAGAAGAAGAAGAGTTTATGAAGGCTTGTGTCAGATGCCATGAAAAATGTATGTAAGTCATGAAAGCTAATGGCCAACTGAACTGAATTCTTTTCTACTTCTTCACTGGAAGCGTACCACGGAAAAACATATTTTATGTGAAACATTTTATTCTTGCCATTCCCAGCAAGGTCGCGTTCACAAAATTTGTCGATGTGCCCTTACATGAAACAATGTCTGTCCTAGTTACAAGCAAATACGACTTGCCTCAAATGCAAAAGACATTCATCTCTATCGTTCTGAAGACATACAGCAGTTGTGAATAAAGCTGCCAGTAAGAAAATACTTTAGATTAGCTTTAATACATAAAGCAGAAGCGAGAACAGCTATTTCATAATTGATGAGTAGCCTCATGGTAACCTCAAAACGAATGCAGAGTACAAACAACTAATTATGTGAGCAGTCAAAGTTACATCATGCTGCTACTGTTTTGCCTTTTAGTTAGGTTTCTAAACTGAGAGGAACCATACTGGAAAAGTGACCCACAGTCGCTCAGGTCAGAAATAGCATTGCCTAGCCAGCATGCTTCACATTTTCGTCTGCTCTGTTCTACGGTAAATTGGGTGTATTTCACGGCTAACAAGAGAGTGGATCGAGACTGCAGTGGAACTTGTGGAACAGCAGGGGAGATGTATTCTTAGCCCTCTCTGCAGAAACCGGACTTACGAGCAGCATCTTTTTATTGGCTTGTGCTCTGGGATACAAGAGCTTGAATTTAGGACTTACTGCCCCCCACCTGATACTGACTGAGGGGTTTATTGACCCCTTGTGATATTTACAATAAACAGAAGTATATACACAACGGTGGACTGAAACGCTTCGCTCTCACGAGTCTGCTAGTGTGCCGTGTTGTTTATTGATTAGCTCCTTAGTGAAGCCAAACGAAAGTGTTCACCGGCCACTTTACTGGAAACACATCTGCTGCTCTTGGGTATTTCTGGGTGGACGCTCAACCTAGAAGTGACCAATATTGGGTTCGGTTCTCAAAAAAAAAAAAATAAGATTTGAAAAAATTACTGGTTACTTCAGCCAAAGTGTAATGTTAATGGAGTACCACTGTAGATGTGCCTCCATGAGCCTTTTTTCACATTAACCTACTTTGGCATTTAAGGGTTGAAGGTTTATTCGTCCATCATTTGTCATAATGGTACTTCATCAGTTTTACACTCAACAATATGAAGGCAACATGACGATATGAAGTGCTTTTGGAGTTGCCTCTATAAATGTCTGCATAGTCAACTGTAATGAAATGCTTAAGTAGATCTAATGTAGACTTCTGAACGCAACCCTACCTGAAAGAAAAGATACCCTTGAAAACCTAATCGTCCTTCCACTGCTTCTCATTTCACAAGAGATACCAGAGCAGAAGCTCAAAACCAGGCCTTGTTAGGTAAGTCTGGGGCTCTTTTTTAGCATAAGGATCCTCATCCAGAAGTTTCATTAATACCATGAGATGCTACAACAGGCTGCTCTTTCTGTTTATGATGAAAAATGTTTGCACACGCTTCCTCCGCCTTGCTCACATTCTCAAAGTTCATGAAGTTTGTATTGCAAGCAAAATGAATTTCTTACAAAAAAAAAAACACATTTTATATTGCTGATCTTGAAAGAAATCTCCAAAAACTACTTTAGCAACGTGGAGGACCACCAGCCTGGTAAACATCAATGAGTGTGCTGGTGAGTTACTTAATTTAATATATAATAACAATTTCATCCCTGCGATGGGCTGGCGACCTGTCCAGGGTGCATCCCCCGTCCTCGCCCTGTGTGCGCTGGGTTGGACACCGGCACTCCCCCGCGACCCCGTTTGGGACAAGCGGCAGATGATGATGGATAACAATTTCATGTCTGTAATGCCCATGAATGATATGTTTTGATTGATTGCTCATGTCAGTACTAAGTGCTCTTGTGAACGTTTGCATCAACACTGTGATGAGAATGGCCCACAATCCAATTAATGTATAGACAGCAGGGCCGTGGCCAATATCTGACCAGTAAATACATATAAAAGGGTAGGCAAACAGACAGATAGATGAACTTATCTGCTACTGATTCTCACCGTCATTTTCCCCCACGCTGACCGTAAAATTGAGCTTTACGGCTGCTGTCTGTGTGCTAGATGGTGGGACGTAACCTAAGCTTGCCAAGCTATGGGCTAAGTAGGTGGACAATGTAGGTCAAGGTCATGAAATAGAACAAGACAAGCCGCTATTAATGGGTGGTTATCCATCTCTGTCAATAGATGACTAACAAACTCAACATCACTATAAGACAGCAGTGATGTGCAATTGAATCATGGCCGAACTGGGGCCAGTGGCTTGGAGGATGGGCCTCATAGATTTGACTTTGCTCTGTCCAAAGTCCAAAGCTTTATTTGTCCAAATTGAATCTGTTCTTCTGCTGATAAATGGGGACTGGAGTTCTGCCCGATGCTCCCTGTCCGCTGCAGCGACGGTCGCCGAGGCAGTTGTCGTAATTCCAGAATGTTCTCTGCGACCCTGATCTTATCCGAACGAATTCTGAAAAGTCTGCCCATCTTCTCGGTGCAGCTCAGCATAAAGAACTCTGTTTATGTTGTACTGTATGTGCGCGTTGCTGTATATGGGCCCATACACTTGCAAAAAAGTTATCTTTTAGGACCTTTGCTTCCCTAAAGAACATTTCAAATAAACGTTTTTCAAAGAGCCAGTTTGTTTACATGTGAATTGTAGATAAGGATTTTTTATTTTTCATTATAATTATTTTTTTAAGTTTATGCATAATCATCTTTCGGCTGTTCCTGTTAAGGGGTGACTGCAGCAGATCATCACTCTCCATTTCATCATGTCCTCTGCATCTTCCTCATTCACACTGACCACCTGCACTTCCTCTCTCACCACGTCCATAAACCTCCTCTTTGGTCTTTCTCTGTTCCTCATTCCTGGTAGCTCCATTTTCACCATAATCCTCGTCTCTTCTCTGGACAACCCAACTCAAACTTGCCTCTCAGGCTTTGCCTTATTCTGCACTGATTAAAACTATTTTAAATAAATGGAACTCTCCATGTTGCTTTCCTGTTCTTCACACTTGCACATCTCACAGTAATTCTCTTCAGAACTGCTCACTGAAATGTACTTTATGGAACCAACAGTGGTTAAAGAACCTGTTAGTGATCCAAACCCTTATTTTAACAAACCTACAAAGTTTGGTAGAGGTTTTCCCTAAAAGTCCAAGAACCATTCAGGAATCTTAATTCTAAAGAAAGAAAGACTGAGGCTGAATTCCTTTTACATTTATGGGATTTAGCTGATGCTCCTGTCCAGAGCAACTTAAGTTTCTTAATTACAGATTAAACAGTCCCTCTGGAGCAACTTTGGGGCTAAGGGTTTATCTCAGGAACCCTGATGGTGGTAGTGCTGGGGGTGGGATTCAAAGCACAATGTGTTAACATCAGCATGGTTTAATTAGGCTCCAAGAGACACAATGTTGTCCACAACTTCAACTCAGTCTTATGCCATCTTTTCATAGAATTGCACGCTACGCTCCACTGTTTGTGCCCAAACCCAGAGCTAATGACCACCAGAGCTAATAACTAGCCATAGCCATTCTTCAAAGCTACATCCCATCATTAGCTTGACCATTTTTGCCCATCCACAATTCTCCAAACCTGAAGACTCCATACAGGAAGAGCAAACTTAGCCAAAATCAGTTCATTAAAACATGTCCACCCATTCAGGCTACGCAGGTTTAGCTCCTCCCTTTAACGCTAAAATTAAAAAGAGTGTTTGCTTTTTTGAACAAGACAATACAGAAGAATCCCATCTGAGCAAAAAAGAGAGGGCAGTGGTCATGTAAGAACGAATGATTAATATTTTGGGACAAAAAATCCACTGAAAGCATCATACATGGATAAAAATGGTACCAAACCCAGAGGATTGGTGTAATGGCGGCCGTGAAATGTTAGCGTCGTCCATACAGGTCTTTCACAAAGGTTCGCATGCAAGCACACTCCAACTTCCCTGCCTCTTTTCCCTCTCCTCCACTTCTCATTCCATCTCTCTTAATCGCTCTCGTCATCTCTCCCTCCGTCACTCTCTGCTTGCAGCCTGCTCTGTCACTCTCAAGAGCAAGCTGGTGTGATTTATTTATCTGGCACCGACTCTCCCCCGAGTAAGCTGTTATTCGCTTCCTCCATTGGTAAACGCAATCTCACTGCCGGCTCGCCGCAGCCATTTGTCATTATTTAAGCCCACATTTGCCTCCGTCTGCCACGCGGGTCATTCTCCCGGTCCCCTGACGAAAGTGGCCTTAGGGTGCCTCCAGCGCTCATTAGTCATGTCTCACCATATACATTGAATGAATCACGTAAAACTGCAGGAGAAAATGGAAAAAGAAAATCAGACGAGACCCTATATCCTCGCAATGGGCTCTGAAGTAATACTCGCAAGCTTACAACCTTTAGAAACTGACTGGATCCACACTGCTTTAGCACTACTGCTTTGATATGTCGCAGGTTTGTGCAGACAGTGCTTAAATTAACATGGATTTATGCACAAATCTTCTCTAATATATAATTCATATTTCTAATAATTTATATAATAATGCGGAATAAAAAAAAAAAACCCAAGCTGTTAAAAAAACATCCATAACTATTGATATATCACCACACTTTATGGAAAACTAGGACAACATGAAGGCCTATATAATGAAAAACGGAATAAAAAAGAAAAGAGCTCAATACAAAGAAGACAAGGCTCGTGAAAAGGGGAACAGGCTAATAGTGAAGTGGGGAAGATGAAATGGTGGGCAGCTTTTACCTACTTTTTTTAATCAATTATTAACTACAAAGGATCAAGCTGTCAACAAATCCAATATGGATTGGCAGTCAGCGGAACAAGGATGAAGAAGCTTGAAAAGATATCCAGTAGCACTTCATTTAAAGCTGCTTCTTAACGATTACTTATCATCTGGTGTACATGGATTTATGCAATGCGTTAATAAGGTCCCTTGTTAATTAAATTTCCATAAAGAGATTTATTCACATCTTGATATCACTTCATTAATATCAAAGGATGGCAAATTACTTAATAAAGATCTGGGAAGAATGGACCAATAACAGTGAGGCCGACACTAGCCAGTAAGCTTCTCATTGGTCAGTTTTTCAGAGACAATGGAAAATTACATTCACATTTGCATTTGTGGCATTTAGCAGACGCTCTTATCCAGAGCGACTTTCATGTCCTAATTACAGGGACAGTCCCCCCTGGAGCAACTCAGGGTTAAGGGTCTTGGGTTAAGGGAACCCAGTGGCAGTGCTGGAGGTGGGAATCGACTGTATTAGAATGCATTAAACCAAAGCTATGGGGTGACAATAGCAGTGGGTGATGCACATGCAAGCATAACGCCAGAACCACCCAGTTTACACCACAATAATAAGAATGCGGTGAAATATATAGACTACAATATATCTACTGGACATTACAACATTTTCACAGGGCATTCTTTGCCTTTGCATTACAAACATTAGCAAAAATTAGATTTAAATTGCAGATTTCGGGTTCCCTGGGGTTGTGAACACTTTTACACTGACATTATTGCAATCCAGCATTTCCTATTTTGTTCCGTAATACGTGGTGCAGGTTTACTAAACACTGACGCTTCAAAATGGATAGATTTACAGATTGGTACCACCCTAAGCGTAAAAGTGAAACCGTGAAACCATCAGGAATATTTTGTGGGATTTGAGCTATTAAATGCAGAAGCTATCACAAAGACTACACCCATACAGAGAAAACAAGCCATTCTGAACGTTTTCGGAAGCAGATTTTACCCATTATAAACACACAAACCTACTTTTCAATTAAAAAAATAAATAAATAAACTCTCCCTCAGAGAGAACAACCGTCATCACCGCCATGTCTTACAGAGTTGGGTCAGGACACAAGAGTTTTAAACGATGGCTGAAGGTTTTTCCATCGGAGACTGAATAGGACCAGGACAACACCTACTACTGTGTTCACACTCTCACTTATGATCTGAATCGCTTATCCCGATTAGGGTTGCAGGTGATGCTGGAGCCTATCCCAGTGTACACACGGCAAAAGGTGGACCCTGGACAGGTCACAGTCCATCGCAGGTCATGTGTTGACTCGATTTAAAAATATGATAAAATGTCAACAATGTTATCTCTTTTGATCAAATTACAAACAAAAAAGGTCTTTTGATTTTTAAGCCAAATAGTAATGCTGTAGGGTGCTGGCAAAAATAAGCATTATTCTAAAAGGTGCATTTTCCCCTCTTTTGACCTTCTTTTGATTTTTATGGCTTGAGGACCAAGTTCTCAGAGCCATGGTATGAGATTGCTACTGAGTACACACACAGGAACAACAGCAGGTTCCCATACAACTTATCCATCCAAGCAAACTTCAGTTTAAGGATGAATCCACTTATCTTCCATAAGCTCCCTCTGTGAACTGCTGAGCAGGAGGTGATTCAAGAAAGGATGAGTGGGAATGCCACCGTCCTTCGCTGAGCCACCTAAAGTTCCCGATTATCCTTCCTGACTGATGTACGAAAAATCTGGCAGGGAAACTAGTCCCGCGTATCGGTCTGGCACAAACCTTTTTAACAAAAACCCGTTTTTGGTGACCATTCGATTCCATTTTTATTTTAGTTTAGAATTTAACTATGAAAAGTACTAAGCATGTAAGCTACGTTTCAGGGGACGCTGTGGGGGAGTTTATGCAAAAGCAAAGTTCATGGAGAAAGCATGCTCTGAGTGCGACTCTAAATGAACCTGTCTGCAGATTTGTTCTTGTGTCATACTGGGACTGAGGATCTGCCTCACCATGTGTTTCGGTAGTGTCAGTAACTATCAGTGACAGTTGATGTCTGGTGTCAGATGCCAAGGGCATCTGTCTTATCACTTTCTTCCTCCTCTTTCTACTGAAAGATGAGCCTCTACCTCAACTCTCCATCTTAACAAAGCTACTTTCTTCTCACTGCATTCCCCGAGCAGCAAAGGCGACAACGCAATACACAGTAGATACCACTGATCTTGCATGACTTCATAAAGACGTGGGCCCTGAAGGATCAATCGCTTGGTTCCAGAAAGCATCAAAAACCAAGCAGCTTGTTGAGAGAGATTGAGTCTGATATCAACTCAGCTTTAAAAATGACTTTTATTTTGCCACAACAAAACATGAACATCATTAGAGTGAAGCCTTCTGCCCACTGAGACAGTGAGGCACAAAATTCATTCCCAGTCCCTCAAGTCCTCCATAGTTACTGCTGGAATTGAGACCTTTCTACCTACCCCACAACCTGGCCAAGACAGGGGTGCGTTAAGGCCTGCGGTGATATATCCACTGCTAATTACAGTACCGACGTGGTTGCCTAGCAACAACCCTTACCCCACACTAGTAGAGTAAGACACTGAAGAAAATTCTGGTTCTTGCCACTGATATCTGCGAAAAGCCTTCAAAAGACAAAATGTGCTAAATGTTGTCCTACTGCGTGACTAAGTGCAAGACAAAGTTCTCTACAAAGTACCCAGAGATCCTAGAGGCACATTTTTTTTTAATAGATCTTTTGCAACTCTTCATCAACAGAGACCAACTTAAACCAAAGTTTAGTGATCATGTGGAGTCCTCGCATTCTGGCTGGTGTTGGTGCTTTATTAGGGAGGTAGTCTGTGGATATACAGGGTTTTGAGAGTTTTTCATATAGTCTCGATTCATCCTTTCAGAAAACCTACACAGAATTAAGGCCAGAAAACATGCTAAACGTGTTTCTTAAATCCCTCAAGGTCATCACTGGAGAGCGACTAGAACTCAATTTTGTAATAATTCTCTTAACCCTGAGAGGGCCTTTTGTAAGGAAAAGCAACCTTTTATGGAGGTTACCCATGTGTGTGTGTGTGTGTGTGTGTGTGAGAGAGAGAGAGAGTGTGTGTGTCATTTCTTAAGCTTAATGTTCAATTCTAAAGCCTTAAAAACATTCATTTTTTATCTTTGGTTTTGAATACAAACCTTCAATACACCATCTGAAGGTGACAGTTCTCATGTCTTGTTAATAAAAATTAAAAAGTTCATTTTAAGCTCTTCATTGAGGTGGTTCTGTATCGAAAGTGTCAGTCTGCTCATCTACAGCAAGTGTTAATCTAACCTATCCATTCAAATGCTATTTTTATATAAAATTAAGATTACTCCCATAATCTGCGATCATTTCCACTGCCTGCAGGGATCCTGAACGGATTCGGTGCAACGGAGTGT